>JAYKAV010002814.1:1731-12146 GCA_035582835.1 Phoebastria nigripes | reverse complement strand
CGCCCCGTCCCGCCCCGATGGGTCCCACACGGCTGGCGGGGGCCAGCGGTCACTGGAAAGGCGCCGAGCCGCAGCGGCGCGGTGCCGGGCTCCGGAGATGGGGGGAAAGGCGGAAAAACCCGCAAAAGCGAGGAGCGCCTTTTCCGCTCCCCCGCCGCGGGAGCTGGAGCTGCTGCTCGCAGGGACAGAGCGAGGGCATGCACTGACACGTGCTGAATTAATCGTGGTTAATTTAGCCCTTTGTTTTGCGGGGAGGATGCGCTTGCGGCTGGGAGGTTTGACGGAGGTGTGCTCTGGTCCCGCTCCTGGCTCTGTCACGGTCTCTCTCTCTTGTTCAAGGGGACACTTCATCCGCCGGTGGACTCAGTTTTCCAACTTTGAAGATGTAGCAATACCTTACCAATGAGCGTCTCACTGAAGTGATGGCGAGGTGTCTGGTTATATGGGGTGAGTGTGCACAAGGGTATGTGCGTGAAAGGCAGGGACAGCACCTGCATACATACATCTACAGGTGTATGTAAATATATATATGCATGGAGGTACTGACAGTGACAATAATCTTCCGTGCTTGTTAGGAAAAATTCCCGGTAGCCAAGTGTGAGATTACAATCCATTGCTTGGAAGGGTTCCTATGCTGTCTTGCTGCCTGTGAATCACTTTGGGAGAGAGAAACACTCCCAAAGAGACCTCCTGCCCAAATTCAGAACCCACTCCCCCTTCAACCAACCTCTGTACAGATTTAATTCTCTAGACTGTTACGAGGCAATAACTTGGGTTCATTTTAGCCACTAGTTTAGTGTTAAACAGCTCTCTAGCTAATCAACTCCATTTTCAGGAGTAACTCAGTCTTGGAAAAATTCCCTTGGGGTAGATTAGCCATGTAAACCTGTTGATTGCAACTCTTTGCCTTTCATTAGTATTTTTCCTTCCTTTATTCATTTTCTAGTCCTCCTCTCTGCTTTAGTTTATTTTTGTTGACATTTCACAGTGCCATGGAATACACAGGTATATTGGTGCATTTGCAAGTCAAACCCCACATTTACATTTAATTGAATTATTTACTCTTTCTTCACTGGGATGTCAGCTGATGGAAAATTGACCCAATACTGTCCCTTTGACTTTCCAGCAATAGTCAAATCCACTGCAAATGACAAGAGACTTAAGTGACAGAAGATATTATTTAATTAGGGAAATGATGCATTTGATACACAGTTCCAACATGTTTTTACATTTTTGTAGTAAAGTCCTTCACAAAAAGGTGTTTCTTTGGTATACTTTTGCCACTTAGTGCTTGAAGAGAAGATAGCAATCAGACACTCTTACGGAGGCATATGTGAAGAGTAGTTTTGGTACCGAAGGATGTGCAGCTGATGGGCTGGATCAGTTAAGCTGTTTCTGCTCATGTGACAGCAAAATAAAGGCTGCAACATCACGCCTGGGCTACTCTGCTTTTCCTTTGTAGTAACGGGCAGCCTTTTTGTCTTGAAAGGGGTAGCTGAAAGTTGCTACAACCACCGAAATCCTCCGCAAGTTGATTTGCACTGTTGGTCTTTGGAGGATTAAAGAAATGATGCCGCAACTGCATTCACTGTGGTCTGAGTCACACCACTACTATACCTTACRATGCTCTTCATCTACAATGTACAGGGCTAGAGATCATGTCAGTCTTTGCACAGACCAGAAGGAAAGAACAGAAAAGTATAGCGAAGAAGAGGAAGTGGAAATGGAGGAAATGACTGGTTTCTGCAAGGTGCTCCCACCTGAAGTGGATCATTGCAGTTAAGACGTGCTGCTGTTACTCCTGAGTGTTCAGGTCATAACAAGTAAATTTCTCTAGGCCAAGTTTAGTTTGTTGGAAAGCTAACTGTCAGTTCTCTTGTTTTCCCCATGTTTTTGTAACACCAGATTTAGATTTATAAATGCTACACACTTTAGGACTCAGAAGCAAAGGAAAGGAGGATGAATTGGAAACATTTTTAGCAAAGGAAGAACAATTGATGTCAATGGCCAGTTTTCATATGCACCTCCTGTACTGCCAGTGCGGGAGACTGCAATCAGGTATGACTAACTGTGAGAACACAGCAGTTAATTTCAATCTTGGCGATCTCATCAGAATTGTGAATGCAAAAAATAACAGGGCAATTATAAATTAGTCCTTGATACATGCACAATTTGTGAAAATATGTATTCTCCTACGTCACGCAGGCCCTGCAGTCATGCTGCGCAGAAGCTCTCACTGGTTCAACGGAAAGCTGTATTTGTATGTGTAAGGGCAGCAGAGTGAAATCATCAATTCAAGATGTAAATATATTTGTCACACAGGGAGTTCACAGTAGAACAGGAGTAAACAGGTGAACAGCTAAGCTCTGACTGTGGATGCAAGACTGAGACCCTGGCATGGTACTGATGTGAAGCAAAATCCAGGAAAATTGAAGTCGTGAGGGGAAATTTCCTTTCAATCCATGGATAATTAGCGTGCAAAAGGCTTCGGAAAGAATCAGTGACCTGTAAGTAGTGAATAACTCCTCATATCTTCTCCCTTGTCTATAAGACAGGTAACTCTCTTTAGAATCATTGGCATTCAATCTAGTTGTGCAGAGAGGAGATGCTAAATAAGGCATTACAAGATACTACGAGAAGTTAGCATCAGCATCTGTAATAAACACCATCTAATGGTATGAGGGAAAGAGTGAGGGCATCCAAAGTATTACAGTGTGTTCCCGACGTGATTTGAGAAAACTATAGAATAATTTCTGGAATAAACTGAAATTTAAAAGCTTGGATTCAGCCTGTGAAATCCTCAGGAAGGTGTTTTATCTACGGGGTTGTGCTTGCAAGAGAAAAAGTCATCTTGCAGGTGGTGGAGGAGGTCGTGTGTATGTGTGTGTGTAAGCAGCAAGCATTCTGTTCACTTTATGTTCACTAAGCTTTTCTGAAAGCACCATTTCTAGGGGAAATCTCTGTTGTAATGAAATTGCCTTCTCCAAGCCTGCCTGCCAGCTCTTTACAAATCCTTTCCATGATGATGCGCTTAAGCCCTCTGCTTTTGATGGTCTTTTCCCTGTTGTATTCATGCATATTATTTGTGCTTTGGTTCATACTGATCTGTAGCAGATGGGGAAGTGGAGAGCAGAAGGAGTTTTTCCCACTTTAAGCGTCCCTGAAGGTCAAAATATCTGCCCTGGGCTTCACTACTTGAACAGAAAATGCAGGTTTCATGTGGTTTCTGATGACAACGTGCACAAGAAGGTGGTGCTGGACTGTGACTCTATTCCATTACAAAACAGCAGGTAACAAAAAACACTAGATCTTGTGAATAAACCGCCTTTGTCATGTGACAGAAGAGGGCTGACTGGTCCTGAAAAGGAAAGCTTARGAGCAGCACTTCAACTGCTTTTACAATCACATTCCTGTATCTCTTTAGTTGTCTTATTAAAATCCACAGACTTCATGAATTCCGGTAATTCTTTACTGTCTCCCCGCAAGATCATCTGGTCATTTAACACCACCCCGCTTACTAAACAAAAGGGAAATCTTCACCCCCGGTTAAAAACCCTTCTGCAAACAAACAGTCTGAGGATTGCTGTCCTTTAGCCAAATAGCTTTTTGGTTGAATTACTCAATGAAACATGGCCAAGCATCTTTCCAAATATGGAGAAGAAAAGCATTATATTCCTTCCCCTTCGTGTTCCCCCAAATACAGCTGGACGGAATACATCCTTGTACTCAACCCACACAGTATTTGTGCCTGCAGAGACAATGCTGCAGTATCACATACCCTACAATTTTTGGAGGAATGCAGGTCATTTTTGTTTTTACAGTAAAGATGTTCTGTTAGTGACTTCGTGCCACAGTGGAAACACAGCCGCAACTTAAATGTTAAGTCTTCTGCAGGAATCTTGCAGCATTCTAAATTTTATCTAAACTAGAGATAAAATGACAGCTAAAGAACAGAAATGAGAACCTGATGTTACTTAAGCTTGTTCTAAGCCTCTCTTTGTGCTCAAGCACACAGCATCCATCTGGGGAAACCTCACACAATACAGAGCTAGCAGAGCCAGACTTCTTTCTTCCATTTCAGCCATTGGCAGGCTACAGGATTGCTCTGTGCTGTCCACTTCCCTTTGCAGATGTCAGGCAGTATTTCAACCAGGGGTGTTTAAGACTCTGTATGAGGAGCAAAGCTTGCAGGAATGGTATTTATAGAGCGAAAGGACAAATACTTGCATTCTCAGAAAACTACCTCTGAAATCTGCCACCAGGGAGCCATTAATGCAGTATCAGGGGAGAAGTGCCAGTCCTTGGTAGATGACATCCAAAGTCTTCATGGTTTAAATGAAAGCAGCAGAGCTATTCTAGGAGAGGGGGAGGAAGAGGAAGATGGGGCATTGGGAAGTTGCTTCTTCCTCTTTCCTCCTGTACCTTTTGGGAGGAAGGGCAGAGAGGACAGGTCCAGCTCCCAAGTCCTGGAACGCGAGTTCTCTCCTCACCCCTGAGAACCTTCACCTCCCAGGGCTGCCAGTGCCTTACCTGCCTACAGCTCTAGCTACGTTTTTTGTTCACTGCCCCCAAAACATGACAGACCAGGCAGGACTGCAGTCTTGCTGCAGAGCAGAGTCTGCCCTTGAGAGCTCCCTAAAGTAGGATGTGTTGCTGGAACACACTGCCTCAGCAGTTTCTGACTATTGAATATTTTTTTAGTGGCAGTAGTGAAAGGAGCATGGAGGAGAGATCAGGATGTATTTTACACTCGGTACTGAGGTACCAAAGCTAGGCAATCAAGATCTTAGTCATAAAAACTGAGTGGGTTTTTTGGACATTTTAGGCCTCAGCCCTTGGCTTAAACAGAACATGAAGGAACATGCATGGAGCAAATGAAGGATTTTCTGAAAAAATAAGAGTACTCTCAAAAAGGAGAAAAAGAAGAGATTAATC
Organism: Phoebastria nigripes; assembly: GCA_035582835.1. Classification (NCBI taxonomy): domain Eukaryota; kingdom Metazoa; phylum Chordata; class Aves; order Procellariiformes; family Diomedeidae; genus Phoebastria; species Phoebastria nigripes. The sequence continues at coordinate 7,211 of JAYKAV010002814.1, read as the reverse complement.
TGTTAAATTATCACTTGTTTTATCATTAAAAAGCTAGGATAGATACTTTGCAATCCTTTTGAATAGCAATAATTCACTGGCTTTAATTATTTTAAGAAAAATTGTTCAGGGCTAGAAACTTGAAGTTCAGACTTCCCACATAAATTGTTTAAACACACACAAACTGAGGGCAGTCAGTTTTGATTTATACATGCAAATCCCATTGACACCTCTGGGAGTTCTGACACAGACTGAAGAGAGTACATGGCCCTTAAATGAGGGCAAAATGTCTGTCCACATGACTTCGGAAAAAGATTATTACGTAGGAGGAGAAGAGTCAGTCTGCCAAAAGTTTCTGCTTTCAGGCAGGGGTCTGGGTGTTTTAGTCTTCAGCAGAGCAAACAAGCATTTGAATGATCCAAGCTATGGGTTATTAGTTCAAGCTATAAAAAAGAAAAACAAGATTCATATTGCTCCGCAGTATTCAGACAATGACAAAGTTTAGTCATAGGAATTTCATCTTCACTTGTGGACAAGCCCAGAACACACTAAGAATATCATATGGCTAGCTTCCAAGATAAAAAAAAAGGTAGGCAAAATCAAAACATCTGCTGGTCTCCGTCTGCACAGCAGATGTTGAATATACTTTTAAGTTAAGCTCATGAGAGTTCATGAAACACACTTCGTCCATAAGCACAAAGTCTGTCGTTGGCCTAGTACATTCATGCTAAAGTGAGTATATTTTGCCATATTCTACACCCCAAAGTATGTGCTGTACGATTTTTGTGAAGATCTAGGCAGACATTAAGTGTGAGAAAACCGTGAAGGGCTTCTTTGATCATAAAAGGCATGTTCAAATACAGGAAAACTGGAGATTCTGGAAGCTCTGGTGTGGCAGGACAGAAGATATAGGCAAGGTCTGTAGGGTGACATCTGTTTAGGGCATTTTGTGCTCCTGAATAGGCTGACGCAATTAAAAAACAGGTTTGGTAGACAGGCTATTCCAGGTTGCTTTTTTCAAAACTTGCTGTGTATTGTAGCCTTGAAACACAAAAGCCACTGGCAGTCTTTGACTCTGCTTGCTTACAGTGCAGGTACTGCTTGTTGTGAATATCTGCTTTACAGGGTGTTCTGCACTAACTCAGCGAAGTAGGACGGTGCTCTGGAAGAATGAGAGTAAATTTCTAACCTCTCTTCCCTATATCAAAAAGCCCCCGAAGAACCTAAGAAATGGTCTTGAAAAGCATGTTTGGAAAGTGCTTTTCTGAAGGAGGACTTTAGTTCTGTCATTTCCAGAGGTACTAAAATTTGAGGAGTCAAGGAGAGAAGGTTTGGGGCATGTGGAACAGTTCTTCCCTACTGCAACTGAAACTCACAAGCAGCAGAAGTGTAACTTTTCTCTGTGGTAAGAAAGGACTCCAGTCTCCAGGGATATAGCTTCCTCATTAAAATTCATACAACTTTTAGTATCGCCCATGAATATCAAATATGTTAGGTATGCATTTAGGATACTATGATGAAAATACTGCTCTCAGACAAGAAATTATCTTCAGCCTGGAAAAAAGATAACTGAAAAAAAGATGTGATAGGCAAAAGAATACATTAGATAGTAAGTCATGAGGAAAAACAGAGGCGATGAATAAGGAGTGACTTTGCTATTGTTTCCAATGCAAAGATTACATCGCATTAAGTGAAAATGGCAGGGACCTCTTTCAAAAGGAGATGCTTCACACAACAGTGTGTACCTAAGCAATTGAACTCCAAGCCATACAATAATGCAGTGGATGCTGAAAGTTTGTGTGCAGAAAAACTGTGGAATAAAAATCCATCCAATGCTTTAACACAGTCCGAAGGTATGTGTTCCATCTCTGAACACTTGAAATTGCATATCCCAGATTTTAAGAGAGTATTAACTACACTTGCCTAGCTTTAAACTGTTTCCTAAAATGTGGGAGTTAAAAAGGAGATTCAAATGTAGACAGATCCTTAGTCTAGTCTGGTATAGCTCATATTATATTCATAAAACCTCACTCTCCCTCTGTATGAGAGTTAATATGCACGTTACTCAAAATATTATTTTGAAATTAAGCCAACCCAGGACTGAAGACATGAGAAATAGAAATGCTTTCAGAATTACTGTGATACACATCTAGGACAAAGAGCTCTTAAAAACATAGTGCCAAGAGAAGGAAAATATACAAGGCTGGAGAGAGAACATGCTCTCCTTTCTCCTACAGAAAAAAGTATGCGTTCTGTCAGTAACTTCAGGGACAGCAGGAATAATTAACACTGAGCTCAGTATGTTAAAATGGGAGCAGGAAAAAACTGAAATGAGAGCTAGAGTGGTAGGGAGGTCCAGTTACCTTTTCCTTTACACATTAATGAGGACAGCATTGGGTCATCCCAGCCAACAGTCATGTCACAATACTGGGACAGCTGGAAGAGTGTCAGCCTCCATCCTCTCCTTTTCCAGACATCTGCTTCATCTTTTCTGTCCTAACAGCAGGTACAGTCAGCACCTCAAGAGCTTACAAGCCCTTGTTTGGAGTCACACACACAACCCTGCCATCCACTTCTGCAGCCTATCAGAAGTTAAGGCAAACAGAAAGGAGGACGTGTGTGTTTTGGATCTGGCTTCCTCGCCCACTTGAAATCACACTAAAGATAGATGTGTTTGCAGCAGTTAAACCAAAAAAGTGTTTGGTGTAAACTTAGTACTTCTTTTAGCAGTCTGACCCATTTGGTTGAAGTGACTTTGTTTCTGGTTGAAGTGACATTCAGGTTAAATCCTCTTATTGTTAACAGTCCAAAGTGTCTCCTTTCCTGTCTGGTTAACAAAAGCTAGATAATACTAAAATTTCAGAAAAACAGAAATAAACATCAGGGAACTCAAACTGAGACTGAATGTTCTGGGCCTAATCCTTCCATGCATATTCAGGCATAATTTCCATTTATTACTTATGGAAATTTTGCCAGAGTAAGGGCTAAGAAAGACCCCAAAATTTGGACTAACTCTGGAAATCAGTGAGACCAGCGGAGCCATGGCAGTTGACACCATTTCAGAATCCTGTATTTGAGTCTGAAGCAAAGCATCTAAATGTCATACCTGTATTCTGTTGTATACAGGAAAGAATTGTCTTTCTGTCTTCATGTACGCGTGTCCATGTACGTGATGGCCCTAAGGTTGTCCGCTTGGTGCATGAAGACACGTCAGCACCATGATGAACTGTATGCTTTGTGTAGTTCCCTCTCTCATTGTCTGGATTCTGTACAGTAATCATGTCTGGCCCTCTGTCTTGCTATTTACCTTTTCCGTGGTCTTGTATGTTGTCTACTTGTCRCAAAGATGCGCAGGTGTCAGCAGATCAGTATTGCATGACCACAAAGGAAGAGGGAGTTAGATGAACCTAGTGCAGTCGACATATGCTCTCACTTCTATTGCTTTTGATGTTTTCTATTAGATGAACTTTCTCAAGAAGTAAAGCATGATCCTCAACTGACATAAAAGAAGAAACTGACCATTTTTTAATTTGGTTTCCATGTTTTTATATTCTATTACAAATACCTGGGTTTTTAGATTTTATTACCTACTCCTTTTTCATGAACTCTTGTATAACTTGGAAATTAATTTGTAAGATTTTATTACTTTTACAGTTTAATAAAAACATAAGGGGAAAATGTCTTCTAAAGGGTTGCACAGTGAGTTTCTCACACATTGTCTGTATTCCCAGTCTTCAGAAAAGTATGTTAATGAATATTGTGATTAGTAAACCTGCCTACCTCTGCCTCTCATAATTTTCATTAAAGGACATTCAGGTCTTTCTTTTTGTTCATGATCCCAACTTTTCCTAAACCAAGAACTAGACTTCATCCTTTCTCATTATAGGGAGTGAAGCAAGGATAATTATGACCAGAAAAGCAAACAATAACGTTAATTACTACCTCTTTACAGAGTGTATGGTAGAAGATGAGTTGTGCAGTTTTTGTAGTAGACAACTTGTACTAAAAGCTCAGATACTACTTTGAAAAAATTGCTGTATACTTCAGCGCTATCACTACTCGTAGGCAAATCTTGGGAAAAAGACATAGAATAAATKTGGTGGTTATATTTTACTGTATCTTGTACAAAGCCTATTTTTGTCATAAACAGGAATAAATGTTTTTTTTTTCCCCGCTGAAATTAGTAGAGGTGTGCAAGAATTAAGTCATGTTGGAAAGTCATGTCTCGTAAACTCAGTGCTAGTACTCTTCCATTTTATAAAGCTGTTATACTTACATGTACCTTGGTGCTCTGTTCTTGTTCTAGGCATGCTTAACTGAAACTATGTTTTAAAGAAATTATGATTTCATTTTGGCCTTCAGTCCTGTGTTCACTGAAGTTTATGTGACTTCAGCCGCTGATTTACTTTGCATTAGACGCCAGGTTTTCGGATAGATTTGGTCTAAGGATTTCCATTCTCTTGCTGTGATGTAGTCTGTGATGTCATCGGTGAAGACAAAGGCCTTCTCTGTACCAAGTGCTGAGGGGAAGGAAAGGGAGGCTTAGGGAGGGAAGAGCTTTGGCTGAGGGTAGCCAGCAGAGCAAACCTTCATTCTGCTTCAGCAGTGTCTCATTCTCAGACATTCCACGTTACAGAGCTGTTGTCAGGACCATGTGCTGAATACCACTGCATGATCAAGCTCAGCTTCAACTAGAATCTACTGCTGTTTGCAGCTTTGCAGTTTTCATTATCACGGATGTTACAGCCCCATTTTCTAGAGGAGTTATAAGAGCCTGGTGGGTCCTGATAGAAGTCTCATGACTCATGGACTCCTAAGAGAATCAATCAACTTCAAACTGGCTTAGATCAAGCATCTTAACACCGTAAGAGTGAAGCTTTGAGCACATGTTTTTACCAGAAACGTGGGATGGAGTCACTTAGGGCAGTGTGGAGACGTTGTTTACATCCAATAGGATATACATAGCCTTTATGAATACCTACTCACATGTTGGGAGGGAAATGCCAGGGCTTGTTAGTAGCCGTTAGGTAGGAACTGAAGGTCCTGGATCATGCATTGTGTGTAAAGAGGTACTTGGCTCTCTTTTGTTATTTTCTTTCCTGCTTGTTGGTGATTTCAGTTCTCCTTCCAAACTTAATGTTTACATTTTCCCTCCTCATCATTTTTATGCACACACAAAACATATGCTCTTGATTTTGCCCCTTCTTTTAAACATATCGGTGCAATACCCTGTGTCCTGCTTCCGGCTGGGACAGAGTTAACTTTCTTCCCAGGAGGTGGGGAGCGTGTGCTGTGTTTTGGGTTTGGTATAATAGGAGCGTTGCTGGCCCATTGATGTTTTGGGTGTTGCTGGGTGGTGCTTGCACCGGGCACTTTTCGGCCTCCCATGCCCTGCCAGGTGCAGGGGAAGCTGGCGGGGGGAGCATAGCCGGGGTGTTTGACCCAGCTGGCCAATGGGGTATTCCATACCATGTGACGTCATGCTCAGTATAAAAACTAAG
>JAYKAV010002813.1:876150-900409 GCA_035582835.1 Phoebastria nigripes | reverse complement strand
CTCAAGTTGTGCCAGGGGAGGTTTAGATTGGACATTAGGAAAAATTTCTTTACTGAAAGAGTGGTTAAACATTGGAACAGGCTGCCCAGGGAAGTGGTGGAGTCACCATCCCTGGAGGTATTTAAAAGACGTGTAGATGAGGCACTTAGGGACATGGTTTAGTGGGGCATGGTGGTGTTGGGTTGACGGTTGGACTTGATGATCTTAGAGGTCTTTTCCAACCTTAATGATTCTATGATTCTATGATTCTATAAGTTAACTGCCCCTAAATACCTTTACAAATATGGTATTAGGCGATATGCCTCAGAGCATAGAAGTACATACATTGTACAAACCCACTGTATTCCTAGCCCTAGGTGTAGTGGATGGTAAGACCAAGAGCATCATAAAGCGGACCTGCTAGGTTTCAGACTAGCCTGGCATATGTTGGCTTTTACCTCATATATATCTATATCTATATCTATCACTTATGAGTTACCACTGCATTCTCCATTCTGGTGGAGCTTAGCAGCAGATATTCCCCTACGCAAATTTTTTCCCTGGATATTGCCTGATGCCAAACACATCTCAACGCTGCCTGCTTCCTTTGATGAAAAAAGGTAATGCAGTTGTGTTAGAGTGCAACTCCGTAAGACAAATAGTGTGTGGTTACCGGGTAATCACAGCTGTGTTGAAGCAGACATTTGAAATAACAGAATAGGAAAATGTCAAGGAAAAAGAGCAATATGAGCAATAACTGAAAGATTTTTTGGAGAGCATCAGTAATTTGTGGTTAGCAACACAGAGATGTTTGAATCAGGACCACAACCATTTATTTCCTAAAAGCGAACAAACCAAACCTCCTTTCCAAAGCAGCGTGTTCTCACTGTCAAAAACACTAGGAAACATCCAGCTTTCCTCTTTTTCACTAATTTCACTAAGAAGACTTACATTCAATTCAGTTATCCTTGGTCAGCTGAGCTGGAATATCTGTCTGTATTTGTGTTCTCACCCACAGCCAACCTCCCCTGGCAAAAAAGTCAGAGGAGCATAAAGGGGGCCCTCATTTATGCCCTTGGGGAGCATCTGTAATGCTGGCATGCTGAAATATCCAGGTTGTATACTCTTTATTATCAGTATTTGCATGGAGCTGGGGATAGAGGAGAGAGGAAAGCAGAGGAAGAGAGGACATGGCAATACACTCTATGTCAAATAGAGGAATGTTGCTTCCAATAGTTAAATGGATAGAGGAAAAATTAGACTTTGCAAAGATTTTAAGTTACTGTATTTGCATGCTATGTAATTTGTAGTCCAGGAAAACTGGAAAAAAAAACCCAAGGGAGTTTCAGTATATTAGTATCATAAAGCAAACAGTAAAACATATTGCATACTGGCAGACTTTGTAAACTACCAAGGAAGTGTGAGTGACAGGGAAAAGTTCATCAGAAGACAATGGCAAGGAATGAAAGGTAATTTAGTAGGAGATGTGTACCCAATTACCTGGGAAAGCAAGGAAAGGAGGGAGGAACAGAGTGTTCACTAAAAATAAACACACACCGGAAAGCATTCATTATCAAAATTGCAGTTATTCTCGCCTCACTTCAAATGCTGTTGGAAAAGTAAACCTGCTGGTGGGTGACGGTATGGCTAAGATATGGGAGGCTTGGAAAGTAATACGTGAAAAGTAGAGGCTGTGCTTTAAAGCGGTTGAAGAAAGTCAGCATCAGAACTTCCCAGCCTCTTCCAAGAGGTAGCCTCCCCCCTACCGTGGTGAGCAGTACTTCTATCTTGTCATGCTCAAGTGACTGCAATGCTGGTTCATGGAAAGGGCAATTTACCCTCTGCTCTTCAGCTCTTCTATTGTAACACCCTGACTTTTTTCTTTCCTCTTTAAAAAGCAAACCTTAAATGAGTTTTTCCGTTCCCCGCAGTGTGGATAATGTGATGCACAGTCCTATACACCCAGATTGGCCCAGGCTCTCGCTTTCTGTAGAAGTCGGTCTGAAGTTTGGTGCTAACAGCTCTGTATCAAAGAAGGGTCATCAAAGCTGAAGGCAGTATTACAGGCAGCATCACATAYGTACTCATGGTCTAGCTATATTTGCTATAAGCCCTATGGTGAGCCTGCAAAAATGAATGAAAGGACTCCAATTCATASAAAGCTACTTCCCAATAATGTATTATTAAACAGAGAAGCTTTCAAGCATCTCTGTTTATGTATGTAAACCTTCCTCAGGGAAAGTGGGCCCAGAGTTCAGTGAGACTAATGGTCTCTACGTAATAGGTTGAGCTACCGTGCAAAGGTTCAGAGGATCAGAGCTAATGGTGTCGGAAATCTCAATGGCGGAGACTTCCATCCTATCTCACAGCAGGAGGATGGAAATTGCCCACCTCTCTTCACTGTCTTAAAAATGAAGTTGACTTAGATGAGATTTTAATTGAATTTACCTTTTCCTTTCATCTGCTCTTCAGTCTTCTTACTGCAACTTGTAAGGCTTCTCCAATTTACAAATTGACCATTTTTAGGGCTCAGAGAGTCAGTCCTGCATTTTGGGGGGGCTTGAAAAACAGAGACCAAGTCCTGGGTTTTGGGAGTTTGAAACCAGGCCCACTTGGGCAGTTTAAGGTCTTAAAAACAGAGACTAAAAGTCCTGCATTTTACTGCTTGAAAAACAGAGCTTTAGTCCTGCATTGTTGAGCTCAGAAACAGACACTATATCATGTGGTTTTGGGGGGTTTGGAACTAGGCTTATTTGGCCAAGTTTAGGGCCCAGAAATTGACTAAATTCTGTGTTTTGGGGATGCAGAAACAAGAGACTAAGCRTTGCATTTTTGGGGCTTGAAACCCAGCTCATCTGGCCAATTTTGGAGCTTGGAAAAGAGACCAAGTCCTGGGCTTTGGGGCTTGGAACCGGGTCCCCGTTGCTGTTCCAGGGCTCGGCAGCAGAGCCCCAGCCCTGCGCGTTTGGGCTCAGCCCCGGACCCCCCCCAGCTGCTGCCGGGGCGGGCAGGCCCCCCTCCGGGGAGGGCCCGGGGGCAAAAGGCGCTTTGAGAGCCGAGACGCCCCTTCCCCTCCCCGGGCCGTTCCCCRGTCGGTGCTCACGGGCTCGGTACCCCGGTTCGGGCACCGCCGGACCTGAGCCGTGCTGCGGGGCCCAGGCAGACCGTGCCCGGGCAGACGGTGCCGGGGCAGCCCCAGCGCCGCCGGCGGTTTCCAGCCGTTATTCGGTGTCTGCGCCGAGCCGCCGGTTCCGTGACACCGGCCCCGGCCGAGCCACGGCTGCCCCCGCCGCCCTCCGGCCCCGGCGGGGACCGCGCCCGGAGCCGCAGGGGCACCCCCAGCTCTGCACAGGCTGCAGCCGCGGGCAGCGCCGGGGGGAACGCGGGACTCCGGCCCTGGGTCCCCGCTCCCGGTCCCGCTCCCCAACCAGGGCCTCGGCCCGTCCCAGGGCAGCTCCCGGCTCGGGCCCGGCCCCGGAGCGCGGCTCCTCCTGCTGCGGCGCCAGGACGGAGACAGCGAGGCCGGGCTCGGGTCTCCGGGCGCCCGGCGGAGGCCGGCCTCGGGGCTGTTCCGCGCAGAAAGTCGTCTAGCTCCGCCCGCCCGAGGAGAGGCAGACACCGGGACCGGGGCCGGGGCCGAGGCCCCAGCCCCGGGCTCCGCACAGCCCCAGGAGCAGCCCCAGGAGCAGCCCCCCCGGGCCGGGCCGGGCCGGGCCGGGCCGGGAATGCGGCCTCACGTCCCATCGCCCAGCACCCCCGCACCGGCGTCCGCCGCGCTCGGTGCCAGCGCGGTTCTGGCGGCCAGAACGGGAGGCGGGACGCAGCGTTAGGAGGGGCGGGGCCCCAGGGCGCCTGCGCGGGGCGGGGCTGAGCAGATTTGAGCCCCGGCGGCCGCCGTCCCCCCCCCGCCCCCGCATTCTTATCGCCGCCAGTGTGTCGCTGCGCGCGGCCTCGGGGCGGCAGCGGCTGCGCCCGGCCCGGCTGCCCCGGCGGGGCCCAGGTGAGGCGCGGAGGGCTTGGCCCAGGGATCGGCCGCGCTGGGGGGGCTGGGGCCGGGAGCGCGGGGAAGGGGCCGTGGCCTTGTGGGGCCGCGGCCCCGGGGGGGGTCTCAGGCCGGGGCGGAGGTGGGTGGGCAAGTGGTGGTGGCCGCGGCCGCGCTGCCCCTGGCTCCGTGGAGGAGCAGCGGGGCTCAGGGCGCCGGGGAATAAAGCCCGGAGGGCCGGAGCCCGGCACCCCCCGTCCTCGCCCGAGCCGGCCCGCGGGTCCCCCGGCCGGTTCCCAGTCACCGCCCGGGGCTCCCGGGCCCGGTCCCGACACCCCACGTGGGGCTGGGGAGGGTTGGGGCTCAGCCCCGGGGGTTCAGCCGGGTGTTTGTGGGGCTGGAGACCCGGCTCCTGGGGCCGGTGTTGGGGCTCAGCAGCACAGACCGAGTCAGGCGTTTCCCAGGCTTGAAAACAGAGCCCAAGTCCTGCGGTGCTGGGGCTGGGAGACAGGCTCCTGGGGCTGGGCTGGGGGGTTGGAGCAGAGACCGCGTCCTACGTGTTTGGGCTCAGAAGCAGAGACCGAGTCGGCTGTTCATGGGGTCAAACTCAGGGGCCGGGTTGGCCACTGGTGCAGGGGGGGTGGGCAGAGTGTGTGGACCCCCGCTGGAGGTGCAGGTCTGGTCGTGTTGGTCCCTGAAGCTTGGGAGGCCGGCGTGCACCAGGCGGAACTCAACATCTGAGAGAGTCTCTGGGGAAACAGGCACCCCTCACACCGTCTTCATGTGTCCAACTCTCTATTCAAGGTGTGTACAACAGCCAGAGTAGTCATTAACTCATTAGTCCATATTTAGATAATCTACAATTATGACAGTTCATATTGAAGTTATGACAGTGATTGATTTACATCCTGTCAAAAGCCCAGATCGTTTGAACAAACAAAAGCTGTAATTAACCGGAGCAGAACTGAACTGGACCTGGAGCCACAGACCAACTGGAGATGGAACCGAACTGGAGCTGAAATGAAGCTGGAGCTGAAATGAAGCTGGAGCTGAAATGAAGCTGGAGCTGAAATGAAGCTGGAGAAGATGAAACCCAACTGGAGCCTAAAACGTGCTGGAAGCAAGAACAAGCTGGAGCTGGACCTGAAACAAACTGGGGGCAGAAACAAACAGCCTCTGGCCACTGGGGGAATGTGCCTGGGCGGGCACAGGCCCCTGCCCCACGGTGCTGAGCTCCTGCCAGCCCTGAGGGACGCACTCTGGCACCAGCAGCGACCCACCAGTGCTGCCCCTCTTGCACCGGGACCCCTCCTTCCCCCCCCAAGGGCCCCACAGGGAGACCTGCTGGGGGACAGCACCCGCCCTCCCTGTCCCTCAGCCAACCTGCCAGCAGGACAAGGGGCAAAGCCAAAGTGCCCCGAGCACAAAACCACTCCCCGAGCTCCGGCCAGGCCCCGCTCCCTTGTGCCTGCTCGGTCTGGGCACCCCGGCAGCACTGCAGCCCCCAGCACCCTGGTCCCATGGCCGGGGACATCACCCATGACCCCTGCCTGCCCCTCTGTCCCTGGGGACCCTGCAGGGACCTGGCCCCTCCTGCAGCACCGGAGATCACCCGGGCTCTGCTGGCACAGCCAGTCCTGGGAGCCGAGTGCCCTGGTCCCACCACACAGGTCTGCTTGGTCACCACCTCAGGGCACTCCCCTCCCCTGGGTACATCCTCCCTGCTGGCATCCCCTGGCATTCACCGCCTCGGGACCGTGCTCCTCGCCCAGGCACCGGGATGAGCCTTCCCCATGCTTTGGCACAGCCATGTGGCCTCGCCCGTGCCACCAACACTGCCCGAGGGACCGGTGTCACTGGGATGACCATTGGTCCCCATGCCCGGCCAGGCTGGCTTCACCGTGTCACTGATGGGGCTGCAGGAGCCGGTGCAGATCTCTGGAGTGGCCTCTGCTCCCAGTGCGGCATGTTTTGAGCTGAAAAAGGTTTTCAGTAAAAGCAGGGCTTAGCGCAGGGCCCAGAGCCGCCCCAAGGCCCTATCGAGGCAGAGTGATGCTGCCAGCTCCAGCCCTTGGGCATCGCCTGCGAGGATGAYGCTGGGCAGGGCTGAAGGGCTGAACCCCAGTGGAACCAGTTCCCCCCAGCAGCAGCTCCCACGCTCACCGGTTCAAGCTCTCCCCAGCTCCGGCAGAGCTAGTGCCAGGCTGGAGGGGTTTGTCCTGCTGGCAGCTGCTCCAGAAAAGAGCTGGGGAGAAGAAACGAGCTGGGAGGAGGGAGCCCAGTGGCAGGAGGGGTCACCAGCTGCTGTGGGAGACCCCCAGCCCTGCCAGGTCCCCTTCTCCCCCAGGGGACACGTCCCACTGGCACAAATATTTATTTTCTGTGCATCTGATAATGTTTCATGTATGTCTTACGTAGACATAGGAGAGGAAAAAGACAGGAGGCAATGTTTTACTGACAGCCCAAAAATATCCAAGAGGGTTATTAAACTGTTAACAAGAGCCACTGTTAAGAGATTAGCTGGACAATTTACTGAGATGTGGTACTTCGGGGACTCCCATGCACAGCTAGGAACCCTTGTTGGTGTTTAGGAGGTGGGGGGAGTCCTTGTGCCTATCAGTGTCAGACTGATGTGGTTGTGGGGCTCTTTTGCTTTTTTTTCTGATCCTTCACCTGCAGGTTATAGATCAGAATTACAGAGATTGGTGGTTAAGCGCTAATGCTTGACCACCTGGGCACTGCCACAAGTGCTCCATCACTGAAATGCTGCAGCTTTAAACAATAGGTTGCCTCCCTCCCAGAAGCACCGATTTACCAGGGGTCAGATCACCGGGCAACAGAGTTCCCCTAGAAAAGTGTGTTTCGGGAAAAAAAACAACCCTTATGAAACTGGGACTAGGACAAATATCTTGTCCTTTATGCCTAAGACTTTTATGTGTAACTTTTAATGAGGTAAAGATTTTCTAATGGAGCAAGAACTACTTTTTATAACACCTTTTCCAGTTAGTAAATAACAAACACTAAGAAAATAAGTATTCTGAGTGGCTTGGCAACACGTGACATTTTTCAGAGTGAAAAAGTGTCATTGGTACATATGTATCAACCTACATAGGAGAAGCAAGATCATGTGTCTCATTTCAAAACAGCCATAGAAATGCAAATTCGAGAGTGCATTTGATTCTGTCATATCTGATTCACTTTGAAGACAAAAAGAGATCCTCCCAGCCGTACTCAGTATGTTGTCTCTCTTGTAGCATTCATTTAGAGGCAGCGGTGATGGCAGATATGATCAGATTCACAAAGATGGTGTCAATTAGTTTCATATTTATACGAACATATGGTCAAATTAGGTGAGGTCCTCAAGCTCCTGGAAAGCTATCTATGCTACTTCCATCACAGCATCTGGACTCCCCTGAAAAGGTAATACAGAACAGCTCACAGTGCTGCAGCCACAGCTGTGATGACTTTTTAACAAAGCACTAAGCTGTGATAAACGAACCCCTGCTGTATTTCATCAGGTAGTAAAGATTACCTGTTTCTTCAGTCTACTATGGCAGACTTCTTTTTACTTCATATCACACCCTCCGGCACCATTTCTTCATTTATTTCGGTCAAATCCCACTGGCTGATACTTTGAGGGTTTATAGCTTTACCTAATAGCAGATCTTGACATTCAAGCTTGTTTTTTGAGCAAGAACTGTATCTTTGAATGGGGCTCCCATGTGCAAGATAATGATTTTTCCATTAGTGCACTAAAACTCTTGAATATAATTTCTAGGTATTCCCACTGGAAGATCTGAAACAGCCAGCTGCACAGGACGTAACTGCTGTTGGATGCTAGCGTTCTCCTTTCTGCAGAGCTCCCGATGTCCTGCCAACAGCTGCCCTGGCAGATGGCGTTCAGGCTGTGCATGCCCAGCAGGTTCAGCAGCTGAGCGGGTGTTTTCTAATGGGATAGTCGGGGAACATTCACGCCAGTAGAAACATTTATTCTTCTTACCAGAATTGAGACCAGTAATTTGTTACTGAGCTGAGTCCAGACTGGTTACCTACATTTTCACAGATTCTGAAATGAGCTCCTAAAGCATGGGCCTCCAGCAAAAGTGCGAGTGGGGAACTAACACGGTGAAGTACTAGGCTGGGACTCCGGAGGGCGATGCTCAGTTCCCAGCTCTTCTGTAGACTCCTCTCAGATCTCAGACAAGTCTCAGTTCCCGACTATGACCCCTCCATATCTCCCCAAGAAAAATACTGTTTTCAACCCTCTGCCTTTTTTCATTTCCTTAGATACAAGCCTTTAGAAACAGATACGACTTCTTACAACAGGATTTTACAGCATCAGATGCATAGAGGTTTGCAGGTACTAATGGAAAGTAAATAATAACATATGCTGCCTTCATGAACAGCCTTTGTGGTGGCCTCTGCCACATGGGAGATCGCTCATCACCCTGCATTAACATTGCCTATGTTGACATAGTATCACATGTGTAATAAGTTATTTGGAAGTGAATTTCTTAAATTACATCTTTTCAGTGTGTTCTCGTCAGCCACCAAGAAGGTACATGCATGTTTTTAAAGAGAGCATGCATACATGTTTTAACCACCCAACAAGCTTGGAGTACAGGTCTGCATTGCTGTTGTATGTTTTCCAGAGAACTCTGCGCTCTGAAGAGCACATCACAGAGATGGAAAACTTTTATATGCTGGTTGAAGCAGCATAAACTTGCTGGTCTCAGAATGTCATCCCACTTAAAGCTTTGAGATTCCCTTACATGACCTGTTTTATATATGCCCCTCTTCCTTCCACCTTTACAAAAGGGGAGATAAAGTCAAGCCTTTCTCCTTCAACAGAGGTCAGGAGGAATTAATCAAAGTTATATGATACACTTACCCAAAGTTCTAGTCTTTGGGCTACCCCTCCTTTAAAGCTGAATTCAGACTCCATGTTTTCCTAAGCCTGTATTTTTTGGCTCACTGGATGATGAAGTACATCAAATAATGCCATCTGTGACAGTTGCTTTGTGGATTACGGATTTACTGACTAGGAACTGGGTTTGAGTCATTTAGTCCCATTGCAGAAGCCCTACAATAAGCCCTGAGGTGATGGCAGTTGTGGTTTTCCTGGTGACTTGGATTAGATCTGAATTGTTAGCTAGAACTGAAAAGGCTTCCTTTATGCCATGGCTCTTGTGAAAGGCTGTTTCTGCCCAGGCATCTGTGTGCTGCTGAACTGCCATGTGGAAGGGGAGGAAGGTGCTGTAACTGTTGAGCAATTTCTGTTAAACTGAAAAGGGAACTTGCTCACATCATTGGCCACGAGATTATCAGCTTTTATGGTCATAAGTAATTGAATGTCCAACCCAGGATGCTGGGGGCACATTGCTAACAATATACAGTTTATTGAGCAAGCCAAAAGCAAGCGAGCAGAATTTAGCAATCACTTAAGAGCCTAATCATTTAACTCCTTTCTTTCTTCCGCTGCAATGATGCTAACACAGATCACATCAGCTTGGTTGTTCAATAGGAAATAATATCACTCCTGCCTCCAAGGCGCAGAAATCAGGTATTTGGAAACAGAGAACAGTATTAAGCAAATTATAAACTGTGTTATCTCAGAAATGTATCTTTCAGTTAAACCAGCCAAAGTCAGAGCAAAGATGAGGTTAGATAATCTCTTTGCGTGATACACAGTACTGCGCTGTGTTAACAACCAGGCCGGGGAAACGAGCGAAAAAGCAAACTCTGCAGACTACTTAATGTGGCTCCCCTGCACTGAAGTCTCTGGAAGAGCGCAAGAGGAACTCAGCTCAGCTTTTAGTTGTAGCTCTTCCAGAGAACTGGAAGAAATCTGCTTCAGAGCCAGCGTCCAGACTTCCCCTCTTGCAGGCGGCCATCCCATAGCATCTCTTCTGGAAACAATCAAGCTTTAATCTAAAAGCTGTTTACAGTTCTTAATCGTCACTGATGCTACTGCTTCAGAATCTTACTCAAACCAGGGTTTGAAATTTTTCCTAATATCTGGACTAAAGTTACTAACAGACAGTTTTTACCTAATTACCCTTCAGCCAACATCACCCTTTCACTTAGTTTCCCCCCGCTATGCTTTGCCCTATGACTTCATTTTACCTTTACAAACAAGCCAGCTTCCGTAAGATTTTAATTTTCATGAAATCGCCTCTGTACCAGATTGAATTTGTTATTTTTATATATATATATATATAAAAAATACATATTTTTTATATATATATTAGAAGATTAACAAAATTCAGTGCAATGCTATGAGTTGTTACATGTCTATAGTAAAAATACATTGTCCAAAACATTCTAGGATTGTATTTTCTGAAGCCACATCTTATTCTTGGCTCCTGTTTATCCTGTGTTCAGCTGAAATTCCAGCTATCCTCCTTTGTCACTTTCAACAGATGAGCTCTTAGAGTGCTTTCTTATGAATTCAGAACTATATAATCTTGCACATCATACTATGAAATTTACTCCCCCCAACCCCTTTTTTTTTTAACTCTAGGGCCTTAACTCTGACACATTCTTGCATAATCCTTCTTATTGCTTCTGTAAGTTTATTACATGCCTAATTCTCGTGCTACCATCACTACTGCAAATATAAACAAGATAGGTGTACAGACCCCACTGTGAAGAATTCTCCTATAAAACTTCTTCCAGTCTGACAGCTTTTCTTTGTTTCTCTTGTCTCAGTTTGAGTTATTACCCTCTTTSTTCCCATATTGTATAAATACTTTATTGATTTACAGGTAGGCTAGATCTGCCACATTTCTCCTAGCTATGAAATCAGTTATCAGAAATATATGGCTCTAAGAAATAAACTCACATCATTATATTTTATCTAGTTTTGTGAATAAGTTTTCTACTATGGAAATAACACATAGAGCACACATGTGGGAAGTCTCAATTAGCAATTTTAGAAAGCACAGCAGCTTCCAGCTAACTCTAAGGAGTCTGGGCTTCAGGCAATCAGTTCAACAATTTCACTGTTCAAAAGGCAAAATAGGAAACGCAAGCAAAGATACAAATGTGCTAAACTTCCTGGAAAAGCCAAATACAGGAAAAGGCTTAAAGCTATTTTTATTTTGTTTCTTAAAGGAGAAGACTCACATATGAAAGTATCAAAGCCCCATTATGATCACACCAGGCTCAGAAAAGCTGAGCTTGCTAAGATAAGCTCAAAAGTAAGCCATGAGGCACATAAATAATTTAAATTCCTTGTATGACACTCTGCATCCAGCGCAAGTTAATGCTACTGCAGAGCTTGGTTCCCACTCTGCACTTTTACCACAAACAAGCACGGAGCCCCTCTGAGGAACAGAAATGGCTCTTCTGAGACCAAGCAGGAACATGCTTTAGCATGTTAAGAGTGCAGAAGTATTCAAAAAATGCTCTGTAGTAGTTCATTTTTGGAGAAAATAGTGATTGAACTGATGCAGAGAGGCACTATAAAAGCCTTCTCTCAAATTTGCAGTTTGGCTCACACACGTCCAAGCTGTACATTGCTGAGAAGAGCTGGAGATCTTTTGAGAGACCATACACAACACAGCTGACATACACAAACCAAATAAAAAGCTCAATATAGGTACACAACGAATAGCTCTTCAGGCCACCCAGAACTCAGTAGTCAGTCCCAGTCCTATTTTAAGTCACCTACAGCTGATTTTGTTCTAAACTGACAATAACACGCTTGTATGAGTTGTACCTATTGGCCTTCTGATGTTGCTGCTTTTCATTGCTGAACATTGCTCTCTGTGATCCTTAAAGTAATTTGATAATTCATTCCCATCTTCACGTGAGCTTTTGGATCTGCAAGACACTTCTCAAGAACAGTTCTATAAAGAGAGAAGTGCACAACCCCATATTTACAGGTGGGCCGGGGACCAGAATGGGAGCCAGGGAAATGCCATGCACAGCTTAAGGAAGGAGGCAGCCCTTCCCAAATACATAAGATGAAGGACCTATGTTTCAAGAAATAGAATATCCTACATAAATTAAGATATTGTGTGCAGTATCTTTTTAAAAATCCTTTGTGAAGACATATCAAACTGGGTTTTGTAGTGCCAACCTTCTAAATAATACAGTAGTTTCCATTCATGTGTATATTACTACTAGCAGCATATGAAGAGGACACTCCTAAAAGAAACAAATCCAAGGTTTAATAAATTTTTTGCCTGTGACAGCTCACTGTCCAGATGGGAAGGTAGCAGACATTATACATCTGTGAACTGCAATGCTAGAATGGTTTTGCAAATTTTTGCTGTTAATAAAATCATTGAAGCAGGAAGAGATGGACACAGATAATCATCACAATGTATGGCACTATCAACTGTTAAATTTTTCAGTGGAGTGCTTCAGTGCTTTTTACAGTAATAATGGCATGGAATCTTGTGCCTGTGTACATCTTTGATACAGTAAGCTCCATTACTCCTCCTCAAGATAAAATGCTTTTCAGAGTTCAGCAATGAAACCATGTTGGTTGAGAAACACACGGAAGACACCCACACGCGTTCAGCTGGCATCGTGTGCTAGCTGCTGAAACACAGCTGCCACTGGGAAATGGGCCGTAGCACAGCTCTTCAGGCAACTATAAGACATATGGAAACCCCAGGATAGCCCAAGAGGTGGAATGAGAAGTGTTATTTAAAGACCCATTGTGTTTTCATTTTACAAAAGAATAGTTCAAATGGTACTTCTTTATTTGAGAAAGAAACTATTCTATGTATTTGTTATAAAAAGCCTGAAAGGAGAAAGACAGAAGCCTACGCTTAGTTGGTTTTTGAAGTCCAGAGTCTGTTCTATTTTAGTCCATGCAACTATGCACTTGGCAAAGGATTCCTCCTAAACCATCAGTCAGAAATCTAGGCAAAGGCTTTACAGTCCGGTAAAGAGCCAAAATTATCCTTGCCCAGGCACTGGCACTGAGACAGAGGAGAGGCAGCGTGCGACTCCCCTGTTGAAGGTCACTGGAGATGCAGGTGACTTCTGTCACGAAGCACATCAGCCTTCGAAACAGCGCGCTCATGAAACATGAGCTCTCATGATGGGCTTTTTCCTAGAGTGCAGAAAAGCCAGAATGCAGGTTTGCTTCAAACCCACCACGGCGTAAGCCTCGCTGGAAACGCACCTGGGATCCCAGGCTGACACAGAGGCGACACAAGGACGTTCTTCTGGGCAGAACTAGGAAGAGCAGGACCGCTGCCCTCTATCCCCCATCAACAGCAGCATCTAACAAGCTTTCAGCAGGACCGACAGTGGGATTGAATAAAAACATATCGCAAAAATGTCAAGATGGAAAATGTCATAGCTCAACACTAATCAGGAGATAAAAATTAACTCTAATGTTCGCTGAATACAAACATGAAAAAAAACACTAGGCGTATAGCAAATAAATCATTAACAGTGCTGAAAGTGGAGGAAATGAAAGATTTCACTACTTCAGTGTTTTACAGGAAACTCCAAAAAACCTTTGCTTCTTATCAGATCCCGTGACAGTTAAACATCTTAATACTGGCACACTTATTCATGACTTTGTGTTACAGGGAAGTTTATCGCAGGCTGAAAACCCCCTTTGAATCTTCACAGTGATTTTGCAGAGCAGGGGTTCTGGATGGATTCTTAAAGGAGAATAAGGGGACAAGACCAGTTAGAGTGGGACCAAGAGCTGTGCCAGGGGGTGGAATATGCTCCTTCTACTACGATTTGAATTTGGCCCTGGGGACTTTGCCCAAAAGCAGTACAAATGGGCACGCAGGACAAAGTCTTCCTTTAGGGGCTCCTACAGTGGGGGTTATTTAGGACGCAGCAGCAGCAGACCCAAATAAGCTCAGTCAGAAACCTGCTTTTAAATGTTGCTCATCAAAACAAGTAAAAAGAAACAACATATATAATGATACAGAAGCAGAGCTGATTCTGAGTTAAATGGTTTCCGAGTTTCCCCAGGACATCTCTGAAGCACTTAGGAAGGAAAAAGCAGCCTGCACTACCACTGCACTGGAAGCGAGTGCCTTCTACCTGGGAATAGCTACACTATTTTCCCTCTACTGTCTGTATTATGCAGGGATTTGGAGGGGAAAAAATAAAGGTGGCAGTCAGGAAGCTTTCAGAAAAGATGGGAGAAGGGTAGCGTCAAAAAGGATCTGTGCTACCAGTCTCGAAATTTAAGTGGAGGATTTAAAAATACATTGAGTTATTCTTTTTTTGTTTCAGTAACAACTGAAGAACTGCATTAATGGCAGAGCAGAGTTACTCACGAAGACCTGAATTCTTTTTACGGTGTCTTTAGCTTATTTTCTAGAGTTCCTTGCAAAACACTGTCATGACAACACATGGCTTAGTCTCCTGGGAAACTGCAGCGTAGCCACCACTGCACAAGTAAATTCTATTAATCTCAAGCCTTAACTATACTTTAAAACCTACCTGCTTCTTAGCACAGAAATCCCCCCAGCTGGTAAAGCCCAGCTGACAAGACAGGCGGGTCTCAACAATGACAAAACCCATGCCGAGTGCAGGGTCAAAACACTAAGTTGTCCAACAGTCCCATCTCCACTGAGGTATATGCATGGCAAGGAACAGACTCTCCCCAAAACATATGTTTAAAAAAAAAAAACAAAACTAGGCTAATGCATTAGCACAAGAAAAAATAGAGACTGTGAAGGAAAGCTAAAAAAAAAGGGCTTGTAACAGCCATTTGTATGTACCTGTTGAAGACCTTGGGATAAGAATTTGTTAACTAAAAGCCAAGTTAACTCCATTGCTAACAGAGCTCAGCCAAATACTTTCTTATCTCTCTAATCACAGATGGAATGAAGAAACTAGGAATCAAAATGAAAAAAATTTTTATTCAAACATTTGCATGCCTTTGGTTCTCTTATCTACTAAGTATCAAAAATGGGCAATAGACTCTTAAATCTTTTTTCCTCTCTGCAACAGGAAGATTCACAGAGAGCCTTACTGAAGTAAGCTTAAAGGCATAGAAATGTTTGTTCTCTCAGGAAAACTGCATCATTACGCTTTTTCCTAATCTTATTAGGAGGAGGACATGACCGCAGTATGCCAGAGTATATTTCCACCTTTTAACAAGAAGCAAAGGACAGTTATGTGGGTGCTCAGCTGTGTGGAGATAGGCAGAGTCTGTTCAGCAGCAGAGAGAAAGTCCTGAGCTCAAGGGACTGAAATGCCCAAGGAAATTAGGTACTTGGCTAACGTCAGCTCTTGCCAAGCACCTAACAAGATGCATAATACCGAAAGTGACAGCAAAGGAACTGCTGGAGACCTGCTTTAAGGCTTTGTGACGCCGGGCCAGGCAGCGCTAAAGACACACCAGTCTCTCCCTGTGACCTGCCATCCTGTGTGCATGGACTGCCTTCACCCCCACTGATAACAGCTACTGACAGAAGAGTGGCTTTCAAGAATTTTGGACTGGTATTAACACCTTTTAGAAAGAACATGAATGAAAGAATGATTTAAAAGGATAACCAGGAAAAATGTTCAAAACAAGGAATTAAAAAGCCAAAGCACTTAAGAACTCAAATCTCATTCAAGTCAAGAAGAGACTTCTCAATGTCTGACACTTTACAGAACAGGATTTTGGTTGCCAAAGGATTTTCCTTACCTAATAATTCACCTCCTTGCTACAGACTTCTTGTACCTGGGAAGTATGTTCCAGCTAGCTTGAGGAAGATCACTACATTAGAAAACAGAGAATTTATTTGTGAATTAGGACAGAAAAATGGTCACTTTCTGCCACCCATTCTGGACAGCATGCAAACCCATGTCTCTTGTACCGTCTTCACCCACACATCGGTTAGCAGCTTCTCCCTCTATGAAGAAGCCCTCGACAGTTTGCCAGTGGCTAATTTGGCTCCCTTCTCACATATATTAATTAAACCCTCATCCAAATGAAGACTGGAAGATAAGCCCTTTTCCCTTGTAATGCTTTAAAAT
Organism: Phoebastria nigripes; assembly: GCA_035582835.1. NCBI lineage: Eukaryota > Metazoa > Chordata > Aves > Procellariiformes > Diomedeidae > Phoebastria > Phoebastria nigripes. The sequence continues at coordinate 884,484 of JAYKAV010002813.1, read as the reverse complement.
GCAATTAACAATAAATGGTACATCTAAAATATGCCTAGACAGACAAAGACAGGTTCCAGAAGCAGAAACATTTGCTGCAAGCAACGTTCATTCTGGACACAAGGTGATGCGCCAGGGCAAGCCAAGAAACAATTGGGCTTAATTAACTTACATTTAATGAACATAAAACCTAGACGCCATACTCCGTAACAGCTGTCTCAAACGCTGTCCGATCAAATCCCTTGGACTGTAGCGTAACAGTCCTTCCCCTTCCATGCCACTTGGACTCCTGCTATTTCAGTGATGCCCGAGGCTGGGCAAGATGTTTTCCCCGGCACTCTGGCAGCCTGCTGTCCCCTGGGAAGGAGCCGATTCGCCTGAGGCTGCACCAAGAGCAGCTCCTGTCATCAGAACGGCTTTATCCAGTCGCATCCCTCCTGCCACTTGGGGGGTGGGGAGGAGTTGTTTTCAATAAATTCTTTCGGAAAAAGTGCATTATGTCAGCTGCTTCACTTCTGTATTAATTGGAAAATACATATAGCTGGGGCTGATATAAAGACTTCTGACAACTGCCTACAAGACACGAGAACATTATCTGGATAGTACAAGATTAAAATTTTAGAAGACTACAAGCTTGCACACAAGTTAAAAACACTCTTGTAAGTCCAATTCCCCTTTCCCATTCTCATCCCCTTTTGGTTCCTCTGTGTAAAATGGAGCCGATGAAAGCTCAGTTTCTTCAGAGTGCAGAAGGAATATTGATGATTTTATATGCATTTGGAGCCATTCTCAGAAGAAACTGAGGGGTTGGCAGGAGTTAAGGGAAGTTAGCAGTCTACCTGCTTGTATAAGCTTGAAACAACCCTAAGCCACATGCTGCTTGACCCATCTAGTCTCAAAATCCTGATGCCAATCTACCAAGAGTTCTTTACGTGTTTGCAACGCTCTCTTGGACCTCTGGCGACTGCAAATTGCAGTTTGGTAACCATCATCTAAAACAACAAATAAGCACTGTAAAAAAGAAGTGACTATCCAACATATGCATATTTTTAAAAATCCTCTCTCTGATTTCCTCCCCTCTGGTGTTAAGCAGGCACACAGTAAAACAAAATACCCAACTGAAAACAGATTTTCTGTCTAGGTAGCTTTTAAGAAGACTGATGAAAAAGCCCAAACCCTTGGTGCAGAGAGAGACTGTTCTAGTGAACAGCCCTAGAGAAGGCAACGCTACAGAGTGAAAGGAGGAAAGTAAAAAGGGGGTGAAGCTGTCAGTTCTGGCAGAGGGGAGAGGATAAGAAATAAACTTCCAAAACCTAGAGTAAAGCCCAGGATGGAAAGAGTCAGAGTCAAAGCCAGGTTTTCTTGAATTTGCATGTACCCTATAAAAGGCCTGACCAAGATACTTTATCAGAAATAAAGCCTGAAGGCTTGAATTTATTCAAGTAGTGAGCCTTACTTATTTTGTGCACAACCACCAATATGAGTTTGAAGGACCAAAATTCAACTTTGCTACTTTTAGAAAACCTACACTGCTTAACTCACTGTGCACCCTGAGCAACACAGATAAATTTAAGCGTCTGTTGGATCTGGCAGAACCAACACCCTTCTGACCTGCAGAAAAAAAAGAATGAACAGTTTGAAGTGGCTGTGTTTGGAACCATATGCTGTTCTATGCATATTTAAAAAAAAAAAACAAACGAAAACTCCCAAACCTTTCTGTGGCACAGCAGTTGTCACTTTAAAGGATTTTTCACACCCTGACCACATCTGGTTCCTTCAGAGGCTGCTCTGGATGCAAAATAGATATGCTGAGAAATAAAAGCTACTTTACACCATAATGTTGCCATTATTTGTTAACATCTAGCTCTACTACTTTTTTTTTTTTGTTTAATTCAGTGTAACTTGCTGCACACTCAACCATTGAGACCTGATGCAGTTTATTCAGTTCTTGTACTGCAGTTATTTCTCCACTAGCCCCAAGTTAACTGATTTCAGTGGATATCTGAACACTGCCCCATGCCATCTGGGTCTACCATGACATTTTGAAAGGCATCAAGTAACCTTGAACAAGGCACCACAAAGAATTCACAGTTCTCATTGATGACAACACTTTTTATTAGAAAGAATAACAAAGTGCTTTCCATAGGATTCAATACAGAGTTTTTAAGAAATATGGTTTTTCCTTTTTTTATGGACAGTTTCGATGCGATGATTTTTCAGTGCAAACAGGGTTCTCCAAGATTCTCCTACATGTAGAGTTTCTTCTCTGTACACAGTAGTTCAAACATTTATGCATTTGGCGGGTGTGAAACAGTACTGAAGAGTCCATCCTTTAAAAAACAGAGGTTATGTAAAAAGCTTTCAATATGTTACACTGACCAACAGGAATTACCTCATTTGTTGTTTAACACAGATTTAAGGGACATAATTCCTTCATACAGTCCTACACACAGATGCATAAAGGTGCTTTCAGTTCTATCAAGAATAATCAGCATATATACCAATATAAATAACATTATCAATTTTTACTATATAGACAAAAGTGAAATTGTCTGGTTTTTTTTAAATTAACCTTCTGCTTTTCAGCTAGGGACATCCTTTGAACGCTTGGTGCTTCCTCTGCCTTGGAACTACATCTGGATGGAAGGAAGAACACAATGCAAGGACTGTTCACCCATTCCCCCCTCACTTTTGGCACACATTTACAATCAGATTACTTTTGGCACATATATGCATCGTTTTCATGCATTCCATTTTCCATGCTTTATGTCTGATTCTATCCCAGACCCCTTTTTTCCTTAGCTCCCCTCTCCTTTCCTGCAAATGACAGGGAGATAGTATAGCAATAGCACAGAATTAGGACAGATGATTCGGTGCAAATTCTTAGATACAATGGAATGTATGAAACCAAACAGGCGAGGGGTATCTTCCATGCAATACATTATTTTTCTGTTTCCTTTCCAGTCAACCTAACTCCATTAGGAGGGATATTTTTTCATGTTTTTAAAAATGAAAAACTTCTACGAAGGACAAGACATAGTAAGTTACCCTTAAGAGAAACCATACAAAACATTCACCATACACAATCTTAGTCCAAAAGCTACCTTTTCCTAGAGTACATGTATACAAACATGGACATCAAAAGAACAACTGAAATGACTTCATGAGTGAAACAGTCACAGTTATGCACATAATAAAAGGTTACATGCATATAAACAATTTCCTTACTGAACTTGTCAGTCACACCCTTGGTTCATTGTTCCCCATTCCTTATGTACAGAGCAAAATCACCACTTCAGGAAATACTACATGCCATCTCACAGCACAGCGTCTTTACAGAAGAGTACTACTGCAGCGAGGATATCAGAGAGACACTTTTTCCTACAGGACGAAAGGAATTGGATGAGATCCTCTGAACAGTAACTTGGTTGTGGGAAGAAAGGAAGGATTTTTTTTTTAATGACAAGATGCATTTGTAGTACAGCCCTTATACAGGAGAAGAATACACATAAACCCACCATTATATCTATACAAATATGCAAAGGTGTAAAAGATGTTCTGCTTTCTAAGGGACTTGAAACAAAACCAAAGTTTACCCTTAGGCACTTGTGAGTACAGAGCTCCTGCCTCTGAGTTCAGCCTGTACTTGCTGTTTGCTTTGGGACTTCCAGCTGTGAATGACAAACCCCCGTACCCAGGAACACCTTCTGTTGTCAAACGTTTCCCTGCCATCAGCATAGCTATTTCACTAGGTGCCAGTCAACACAGGTTGCCATCTAAACACGCAGCCGGGCCTCAGCCCCACGCCCCTGCAGTCCTGCTGGTTCAGCAGAGCCTCTCGGATCCACAGTCAAGGTCACCTGGAGAGGAGACCCGGCTCCTCAGAAGGTAACTACGCCTTCATTAGAAAACCACAGAGACRTGCCTACAGATGGCATTTAGGCACATAAAGACTTCAAAGGAGCTGGGCCTTCATGTTCACGGCCCTAAGTAACAATTATTTCACTAACAGGAAAGCCTGTAAGGACTGGGGCCAAGGGTCCTGGAAATAGAGCCCAGCAACCAACGTGATCCACGTAGGCATAAAATCGGCCTTGAGAATCCAGCTGCAGGACTGCGACCATAGAGAAGCTCCCCTTAACTTCAGAAGCCTCTGGATAAGACACTATTTTCAACTAATCTATTGTCGATCTCTGCTAGTATAAAAATGTTTAGGAAAAAAGTCACTGCAAAAGGTTAAGCAGTTTTCTGCAAAGTTTTCTTTCACATCTTCTATTACATTTCTTTAAGTAAATGTATAATTTCACTCTACCATAGATGAAGTCAATTTTGCAATTAAAAGTTTCCTACTAAAAGTAATGTACAGCACATATTAAATTGGTAGCCTGTTTAGTAAAGATTCTGTCTCATTTTACTGTTTTTCTTTAAATGAGCACATTCAACTTGGAAATATTCAATACACCCCTGGTGCGGCTCCTGGGGAGCCAGAGTGAATTTTGCACCTACTCTTGAATGTATATATTCTATTCTCCAATTTGTGTTGTCCATGGCATGTACCTATAGATACGCATTTTTGTTGCCTAGCGTGGAAATGAATCAGTTAGGACTACTAAATAAAATGACCACCTGATTTCAACTACATTCTTGCCTCGCATGAGGAAACAGGTCTGATTTGCTTATGTACGCAAAGCTTCTAGCTCGTGTTGGGTCCGCACTGCAGCAAATTCTGGAAGCGTTAAGAGATCTGGTCTGATATCTATCTGGTTGTTCAGACACTTCACACACGACCCAGAGGAAGCAGACAATATCCCAGCATTGCCATCTGGAATGGCAACTCTCCAACACTGCAGCTGTAACTACCTACAAAGTCCATGAATTATCCAAATATTTCTCTTCAGAAGGAGGACTGGGGGAAAGAGCACGTATTAAAAAAAAAGAAAGAAAAACAGCAGCAGGAGCCGAGTACATTTCCAAAAACAAGGCAGTGCTACATTAGACCATTTGGCCAATATAGGACTGCAATTCCTCCTGAACAACAGCTGAAGCCTTGTGTGAAGTCACTAATATTAGTATAAAAGCATTTTGCTGGCATAGCTTGTTTCCTGGGGGAAAGCTTGCTATAAACTATACTAACCAAAGATGCTTTTGTGTCTGGAAGTTGTATTCACCTTATAAACGTTTGTCATTGTAGGTTTGTTAGCAAATCTCCCTTGTGCAGATAAATCTTTTCAGCAAAAAAAAGCAAATTATGCAGACTCAGGGAACAAAGAGCACGTGAGCCCCCCCCAACAGTGAAACAGGACACTCACATCAAGTGTCCTCGTAAAACCAAACAGGAAATTTTCACTATACAAAGCAAGAACATTGGGAGAGGGAGGGGGAACAAAAAGCCAGTCCTTGGACGAAGGCCCCAAGAGTGCAGAAAACAGTACATTGGACACCATTATATTACAAACATCTCCTTTTTTGCCCTTCAGAGATGTAGTAGGGCACTGCTGATTTTGCTTAAACCGTGTAATTTTAGTCCGCCTCACCCCAAACATTGGAAGTTCAGCGAAATGCAATTCGAAGCATTGCAGCTTTTGATATGCCACCCATTTACTTAAACACATAAATCCACTGACATAGTGACAGTGTTGAAACATGTAATCCAAACAGCGTCTATAAAATTTTACTGTTGTACATAAATAATGACAAGGCACAGAACAGCAACCAGTCCAAGAGCTTGTAGGCCAAGAAACCACAGCATAACCCAGAAGAATATAATTATCACAGGTTCTACTATCCGTTCTCCAAAGTACATCCTTGTGAAGCCTATTCTGATAAGGCTTTTGTTTAGTTCGCCAAAGAGAGTCCCCATCTTTTTATAGTCATCTATTACAGGTTCTGCAGTGTGGTTTCTTTGTTCTTGCTGGACCTGCGGACAGAAGACGAAATTAGGAAATATGTTGTACAATCAGTTCTTATTACTGTGATTCTGAACAAGTCTCAGCTGTTGCTCTTTGAATGCGTAAAAATAAGATACACATGCAATAAAGCTACTCCTTAAATCAAGAAATTGAAAATGTTACGTAGCTTGTGACTTCGGTACAACGTTAAGGATGACACTCACTTGTCCAAACTTGGGACATCTGAAGTCATACTGCAAACATATGACAGCCTGTCTCCCCTCCAGATGCCACTCCAGAGGGGTGAAGCTCTCCTGTAGGTCATACATCTTACCTGTCTGTGCAACGTGGATGTCAGGGCAACCAAAATGGAATTAGATGCCTGTAATTTCAGGGAGGGGATTTGACCGAAGTAGATTTGTTATATATTATTTCCAGAATATCTTCAGAACCACAAGAACGATACAAAACTATTAAGCATGAACTATAAAGTATTTCGCACCAAAGCACAGGGAACTGAAGGGCTACTTTCACCACTGAAAGAGGGGCACTGGATTCGACCAGGAAGAAGGCAAACATCCATCTCGATGTGTCTGTAGAAAGCCATGAAAGTCAGGCAAAGGAAGACAGACCCGAGGACCGCACAGATGCAAAGTGGTGGTACAAAGAAGCAAAAAAGAAAAATGATGGGGCAAACGCATAGGAAGGCAGAAGCACATCTTTAGATGAAGATGCCACATTTAAATCTCACTGCAGAAAACACGTGACTCTTTCAACATGTAAACTGTAACTAGATGAGAGCTTGAAAACCCATCTCTCCTTCCACAGTGTCCAGAGATCCTTTGCACAAAACCTTATTGCCTTGTGTTTGGGTATGACAGGGCAAACACRCTTTCAAGATGATGAACGTGAGTTTTCTAATCCTTCCATTAGGCAGCAATGAAAACACGTGCAGCAGTTACTCATCAATATTTCAGTCAACTGATCAATGGGTCCGACAAATTGCCTGCAAACTCTATGTGCAATTAGTCTACTCCTGGATTCAAAGCAAATGTGTATCTTTAGTTCTGTCTTCAAGGATGAAAGCTATTCTGCGTCCCTGGTCACACAGCATGGTCTCGGTGGAGAAACAGAAATTCCCTCCCACAGCAGTGCCAGGCTCTCCATTAGATAGCAAGTAATAAAGCGAAATCCCATTCCCACAGAAAAACATCCCACAAAGACCAAAGGAAGCTAGTATTTTTTTCTAGGCCAGACTTTAGGCCACGATGCAGAATGAAGGCTGGGTAAAGCACCACAGCTGCTACTGAAAAAAAAMCCCAACAAAACCCCTACAGTCCCTCAGCTGTGYGTGCTTGGGTATTTTTTTATTTGCTTATTCATAAAGATTTTGGTTTAAGCTTCAGTACTGAATCCCAGAAAGGGAGGGGTGCAGGAAGCCTAAATAGTAATGAATATCGCATTCATTTTTTCTGTGGTTCTACAGAAGAGCCTGAACGCGGAGAACCGCAGTATTGGAGGTTACGTACGGACAGCCACCGCCTCGTCGGTTTTCAGCCCGCTTCTCGGGCCCAGGTCGTTTTCTCCCCCTCACCCGATATGGAAACCCCAGTTTTCAGCATTTTGGCTTTAACTGTGCTTTATTTAATTTAAATAAATCTTGGCTCCTCTTTAATCCCAGTGCTTCAAGATTAGTCTCTCGAAGAAAGGCAGAGCCTCTCRTGAGCCCCCGCAGACTGGGCAGGGCAGGGCAGGGTGCTGGCCACCCCGGGAACACAATGTCATGACAGGAACTCTCATCCCTCTATTCCCAAAGAGCACAGGGAGACAAAGAAACTATTAGCCTACGTGGTGTATCGATCACAACAATTAGGAAAAAGAGAAAGGATGTGCTGGGAAGGGAAAATGTATTTATTTGCTTCCTGCACGCAGCGATCACAGGGAGCATGTGCCTATGGGATGATGGCGGAGGGGATCAGAGCGCAGCTCGCATCAAGCGGCGCAGGGACCGMTTCTGAGAGAAACGGTTAATGTGTGCAGGAGAAATCACATTTCCTAGCAAAGTAGCTTAGGTTTTGAGCCACTGGCCAGTGCAACCAGGAGGGGCAAAACAAACGAATCGCTTCTCTGCCTCTGGATTATTAATGGTACACAGCAGCGTGCTGGAAGCCTTCGCACGGAGCAAGCGGAGCGCAGCACCTGCAAGGAGGCCGCCAGCAGGCACATTTCCACCAGCTCCATCTCACCGGGCCAGCTAAGCACATGAACTGTATGTGTCCACACTGACGTCTCTCCTGGTACRAGGCAGCTGTAAGACACGGGATTTCCCTAGCAGCCCCATTCTGCTTTGATAAGCTAACAGCAAGAAGTTGCACACAGTCTCTTAAGCAGGGTACAGAGTAAATTCTACCTTACTTAGGCTGTCCAGGTCTTTTTTAATTATGTTCTTTTTGTTGTTGTTTTTTGT
>JAYKAV010002813.1:691306-876110 GCA_035582835.1 Phoebastria nigripes | reverse complement strand
TTTTTTTTTTTTTTTTTTTTTTTTTTTAAAGCAAGACTTTATCTCACCCTCTCCTTCTCAAACAAGGGTAGATTCATGAATCCCTAAAGCGATTACGCAAAGCAAGCTTCTAGGCATGGAGACTGACAAGTGTGTGTTTAATTACGAAACAAGTGTCAAGTTATTTTTCCAAACATTTCTGGGAGCTTATAAAACCTTTCAGAATATGATCATGGAAATTCTCAAGATTTCAAAGTCTGCTTTAGTTAATTCAGGCTGAGTATGTCCTGCTTCAGTAAACTCAGCAAAAAAACAAGTGAAGCTGAAAACAGATGATCAGCCATAAAACACAGATGGCATATTTTTCTTTACTACTGCATAATATTTCACATGCGTCCAGCAGAAAAAATATGTTTCTTCAGAGGCGTAGCTAAAATAGAACCATTAGGGCAAACACCAGTAACGTTACAATACTCCAAATTGCTAAAAAATATTAAGCAAGCTTTAACATCGCAGCTAGAAGTTCTCTCACTAATTTTCAGGGCAATAGTAAACCAGCATACAGTCCCACATATGTGCCAGCAGCTCTCAAACCATATTCTCAGAACCAAATACTACTACTATTTTTTTTTTCCCCAAAAGTACTTTTCTAAATGTTTTTAGAAATCGGCTATCTTCAGCAAGCACACAGTTCCCAGCTGACTCTTAATTTCCATAGGACTATTTTCATACTAAATCTTGCTGAATCAGCCTGAAGCTAGACACACGCTACCATAACAGAAAAACGCGGAAAGAGAAACGTACCCATTCTGAGCAGCCCCCCCCACCCCCAACAAAACAGAGCTTCCTCACTTAAAAGCAAAAGAAGTTTCTGTTTCAAAGCTGCTAGTTTTAAAAATCAACAACCCAGCCTTGGCTTSCTAACTTCTAAGAATTTTTTGTGTATCAAGAGGGAGTGGAGGGAATTTCTTTACCTGCACTAGCCGCAGAGAAAGCACACTTTCAAGGCCTTTACAGCAGCTCTTCTGATAGCTAACACATGCTACGCAGGGAGCACCCCCAGACTTCATTTGCCACAATGCAGGAGGGAACATAAGAGAGGTCTACTTCATCTGCAGTAATTTGCTTGCCTGTCCCCACTCCCTGAAAGACAGGAGCGATGAAGAAATTCAGAGGGGCCGGGGGAGCATTTGTTTCCTAACCTAATGTTTCTTATCAAATTGCTGTAATGWATTACTCCTGACTGTAATTTAAATTAATTTTAAATCTAAGTGATTTTAGACATACTGAGATCATCAACACCCTTAAAGCAAATTACACTAGCAGATTCCTTTATACAGGCATACAACCACTGTGTATGACTTCATTGCCTCAATTTCCTTTTCATTTTATATTCCTTAAATGCTTTCATATAGTGTATTATTTTTTTTTTATTTAAAAAATATTTCATAGAATCGTAGAATAGTTTGGATTGGAACGGACCTTTAAAGGTCATCTMGTCCAACCCCCCTGCCGTGGGCAGGGACATCTCCAACTAGATCAGGTTGCTCAGAGCCCCATCCAACCTGACCTTGAATGTTTCCAGGGATGGGGCATCTACCACCTCTCTGGGCAACCTGTGCCAGTGTTTCACCACCCTCAGTGTAAAAAATTTCTTCCTTATATCTAGTCTAAATCTACCCTCTTTTAGTTTAAAACCATTCCCCCTTGTCTTGTCGCAACAGACCCTTCTTATAAGCCCCCTTTAAGTACTGAAAGGCTGCAATAAGGTCTCCCCGAAGCCTTCTCTTCTCCAGGCTGAACAACMCCAACTCTCTCWGCCTTTCTTCATAGGAGAGGTGTTCCACCCCCCTGATCATTTTTGTGGCCCTCCTCTGGGCCCGCTCCAACAGGTCCATGTCTTTCCTGTGCTGAGGGCTCCAGAGCTGGACGCAGTACTCCATACTCCATTTCATATTTGGTTTCTATTTTTCACTTGAAATTATTTAAAATAAAAAATAGAGTTATCATATGGAACAGAAGGGGAAGTGTCTGATCTGTCCTGTTGCTCAGCACGTATGCAATGCACAAACAATGTTCTTCACAAGCCTACTGCAGTACCCAAAGGTTCCCATCAAACACCCAGTTTTCTCTTGTCTTTTCAGATGTTTGATGTTATAAAATTTCCCTCCCTATTCAAAATGGCACATTTTCATCAGCAAAGCTGTTGTCTGCTGTCTCCCACTGCTTACTGGCAGAAAGTCAGAACTTGAAGATCCCAACTCCGAAAAACTGTACTACGGAAACCTTGTAACCGAATTTACCCAGCTGTTATGGCTGAATGGCTTAGGGGCTTGGATGCTTTAAGGAGAACCACAACATGCCCTCTCAGATGCAAGATGCCACAAAAGGACCTTTTTTCAGAATGAAAGTCTCCGAGGAGGTCGCAGAGGAGATACTAAGCGCAAGTTCTGTCCACTTCCAGCACAGCTGGTGCTCCTACATCCCTGAAGTGTTTCTGAAAAAAAATCTCCCATGTAATTGAATGTTTTCCTGGACTAGGTTTAAAACAACAGAGAAGGTAAAGTCAACTCAGCCTACCGAACCCACGAACATCCGGCTGTGGCTTTACCAGTTATGTTTGTCAACAACATAACACACAAAATTACGTGTGTTCTGACCACTAACTACCCTTGCTTATGGCAAACTTCCACCACGTTCGCTCCAACTCACTGCTGCCTAAATTCAGGAAAGCACACGGTAAGTCACGATCAAAGGCCACTCCACACCGGTCTGACAGCAGGAACTTTTTCTTGCTTACCCCCTTCCCAACAAGGGTGTTTTGACCATGCAGAGAAACATGAGATCCCATCAGAACCCCCCCAAAGAAACCATCTTTGCAATGATTCACATGCTACTCGCTACGAGAGAAGGATAAAGTTAGCACCGAACTTCTCACAATTGTTTCAGGCTGATCCCTGTCTGCACCTCCTAAGTATAAGGTAGCCAGTTCAAGGTCTTTTCCCCTCAAACTGCTGGGAGCACACAGTTCCTGCCCCATATCATTTACAGATCACACCAAACAACCTTGCCAAGCCCCCGGAGGATGCAGAACACAAATGGATCCGAAGGAGACACGAACCTACCCAACACGCTTGGTAAGTTATTTTCTTGTGACTAATCAAAGAGAGCATGGAAGCACAGATTTAGCATTTCTTTTTTCTGCTATCAGCAACGCTAGCTCACTGAAGGACAGTATCGATGATGTCCTCACACAAAGACTAGATGTCCTTGCACAGCGTTGTGAACAAGCTCTGCCTGGAAGTCCCTGCAGCTTCTGCTAGGGGCACGGCACGGCCGCTGCTGCAGCACTTCCCTTGGCAAGCGATGGAGCCCAGTGCCCACGCTCAGGGCACCCCACACTTGCTGGATGTGGCGGATTTGCAGGCCACACACAGATCACACGCGACAAACTACTGCAACATCTGTGTGCAGGTGAATCTCTGTGTGCTCAGGCTTGCCGCCCCCACCAGAACAACTTGAGCCTCTCAGGGCTCATCCCTGGAAAGAAGAAAGCGGTCTGAAAGGAGTGACCCAAGCGGCTCCGGCAGCTGCAGCCAGTGCCTCCTGCCAGCCTCCTTGGAAGAAAGACTGCCCTGCTTCATCACACACACCCCTGCCGCAAGGCTAGCGTGATGGGTGAGGTGCTACGGGACCACCAGGAAAAGTGGCAGTGGGCTGGATGAATTGTCTGGGAGGACCACAAACCGAACAGCTCTAAAGTGACGACAACATTTCTCAGTCCTGTAACCTCACCACTGCACTAGCCGTGAGGAGAACAGGCGTAGTTACGGTCTTGCCTTCCAGGCGTTTCATCTGCTGAAGCAGCAGCTTCAGAGGTTTCCACACTTAGCCTAAGGATCTTGAGAAGGTTTGTTTGGTTTGGGATTTTTTTTGCATGTGTGGAAAAAAAATCCTAAGTAACTGACTTGAGTGAAATAATTGGATGAAGTTCAACAGCCTTCGTTCTGTGGGAGGAGGGAGTGGGTGAACATAAGGAATCTGCTCCACCTAAAGATTCAGGATTAAAAAAAAAAAAAAAAAAAAAAAAATCCATTCAACTACTCTGAAGTACAAGATTCTTCAAAACAAACCAAATAATAACATCCCTTTTCCCATTTGTCATGATTAATGAACTGAAGAAACCCCAACATTCTTCTGTTGTGCTCAGACAACTTGAAAAATTCCCACCCTGCACTCGACAACAGCACCAAGCCGAGTACAAGCCTATCAGTTTCTCTTTTCTTGCATCAACTGCCCAAAAGGGCATTACACAACTGTGAACTGCAGCAATGGAGGAGAAAAGTCCAACGGGATCAGGAAAATAACTWCTCTCCATGTAAAAGCTTGTGATTTTACAGTCAAAAAAATGCTGCCGGGCAAAGAAGGCGAAGAGAGAGGGGAGCAGGGAACAGGTATCCACAAGGTTCATCTCCAACACAGAAAAGCAGCAGCGTCTCCAAATTGTTTGTGATATGCCTCAGATCACAATCGGTCACATTTACAGTTATAAAAGAAAGAAAAAGAGATGGCATGCTTAAGAGAATTATTTCTACGTTAGACAGACAAGAAACCCCTACTGAGTTTAGTAGCAAACACGTGTTTAACGACATCTAAACGATACGTTAAAAAAAGTGTAATAAAGAAACGCAGGGATATCACATTTACATACCCACCCACACATTTTCCTTTTTTTCAAGTAAAAAGTTTCCTCTGCAGTATTTAACTACTCACTATCTATTTTACTCCAGTCATGGTTATTTTTACTCCAGGGAACAGGTGGTGTGTCTGATAGCTGAAGCCCATAGACACTTAAATGTCAAAAAAGCCACTGAGACGTGACTTTAGGAACATGTTTACTTACTGAAAAATACTCCCATGTTTTTGAAAGCTGGAACATTAACATTCAGAAGAGAGAGCCTCACAAAGTCATCTCTTTTTAGAGGATGCAAACTAAAACTGAAAATACTTCAAGCTCAATCTTACAGAAAAATATGAGAAGAAAGTGAGCAGATGACAGAGGCCAGGACGGAAGAAACCACAAGTTCCCTCCCCTCCAAAATAAGAGACCAACTTCTGTTGGGTGCAGACGGGGACGGGCACCAGTCAACACACAGCTACAGATATTTGATAGTCAGGTAGCCAGCAATGTAAGTCCCGGAGGAATGAATTACCCCATCTTGCCGGTGCTCAGCCATCTGACCGCCCAGTGTATTGCCACCGACAGGCTTTGGAGATTTGCAGCGAACAGCAAGTTCTCAGGTCGTGGCCTCCTCCTTCTCCAAACCACAGCCTCGCCCCGTCCCAGGGCACCAGCACGAAACCTGCGACGCACGGGTTGGCCGGGCGCAGGCTTTCTGCCTCCTGCTCCTCCACACATGCAAAGTAGGCGGTTTCGTTACTAGTAACACCTGGCATCTGACCAGGATTTCACCCTGCTTTCTCATACTTAAAAAGATTTCTTATGTTTAATTAAAAGAAAGTGAAATTTGCCCAAGAAAGGCAAATAATTTTATTGGCAATGTTTCTGATTTTCTTCCTCTTCTACTACTGCAGGAAGAGAACAGTATCCCTTCGCATCCTTTGCTAGCATGAAACTAATGATTAGTATTTGACCTTGTAAATGTAAGCAATAAAAAGATCTTGATACTCAGCCAACAGGCTATTAAGACAACAAAATTAATTTCAACTGTCTGGAGAAAAAAAAAAAAACCAAAAAAAAMCCACAAAACAAAACCCAGGTTCGTTTCTCTAGGCTAATTTTAGTCTGATATTTAAATATGAAAAGATTAATAGATTAGGAAATGAGAAAAAAAATCATACCTCACTTCCAGACGAAAAACAAGACAGAGAAAAACTAAGTTTAACTTGTTCCTCTGGGAAAAAAAGGCAAACGCAAGAAAACTAGAAAAATTCTTAATACCAAAAGTACTTTATAACAGCTACCAATAAAAGTGACATACTTGGAGGGAGTTTAAATAAAAAATTGCAAATCAAAGATTGGGTTAAYGTTCATTTCATAGCAAGAATCTAGACAACCCTTTATAAAACAGAAACAAGATGTTTCTATAGAAACAAGCAACAACATAAGAAAAGCAACTGCACGGTATTCCCTTTAGTCAGCTTTTACGGCAACTCAAGTTTAGGATCAACAGCTGCTGGAACAAACTTTGAAATACCAGGAGCAGTTTTGTGTTAAGGAGATGAAAAGGCTTTTCCAGATACTGACCTTGTGCATATGCAGAACAGAGAAGGCTTCAAGAGCAATAGAGGCTTCCCTCGATAAACTGGGTTTGAGTCCCATAATTTCAGGAGTAAATTTCCCCACTAATACGGCACCAGATGAGGAAGTGTCACAGTCAAGAACCCAGCGCGGGGGGGTCCGAGGGAGAGGAAACCTGCCTGCCCCCATGTTAAGATCGGCTGCCTCTCTCCCCCATTTTAGGCTGCTGTCTGCACTCTTCCTTATGCTCCTACTACTGTCCCTGTAACTTGATCCCATCCATGCTGCAATCTTACATAGAGACTAGATCAAAAGCAATTTCTCATCCATCTTCTCCTTACACCTGCCATACTTAACTTCCATAGCGTTTTGTTTATCAAGGTTCCCCTGCTAAAATTGGTCAGCTTGACCCAGCAAAAGGCTGGCAATCCACTGTACGTTCAGAGTGGTATCAATGCACTTGCTTGCTGAAAAGCAACAGTTGTTAATTTTGCCTTTTAAGGAGAAGAAATTTCTATTCGCTTCTATCTCCAGAATACTTTCTTCTTTAAGAAAATGGGATCTTCACATTATTCAAGCAGAGCATGCTGTCCTATCTATTGTAGGCGCTACAGGTATGTCTGAAAGGGTGGGGTTTTTTTGTTTTTCTTCAAATGCTGTCAAGCCTCAGAAAAGCCACTAGTGCTTTTTAGAAAGTTACTATCATGTATTATTATGTAGCTATGAACCTCTGCAGCAGACTTAAATCATTTGTAGAGCCAGAACAAACTTCGGATTAAGCCCTCCCTGTCAGGTATTACTATTTTCAGTTCGGAAACAAATCCCAACAACRGCAAGCAGGAGAAACCTACAATTTTCAGATTATCTCAGTGTGGAATAAACTAGAAATAGGTTTCTAGCCTTAGGCACCACAGTTTCCACACATACAAGTTTACTTTAAAACATTCTTGGCCTCTACTGACTTATGACTGAAACGATACCGTTCCAGGCAACACGGCATACGTCCACCCTACAGTCCGATGAACAATGAAACATTTACATGAGGGATACCACAAGGCTGTTGATACTATCCTCTAGTTTTGTTTCTGCTCATTCTTTCCATGCTGAAGAAATACTAGTGATACTGGAAACTTATTCAAGAAGTTCAGGACTTGAACTTAGCTAAGACACCCATACCTCTTCAACATAATTCTCAATGGGAAACACAAAAACCCTTTTGTAATAGCTTCTCTAAATCTGAACCCATCCATTAGAAGATAAAATACTCCACTCAGAGATAAAACACTGTTCAAAATAATAATAAAACATCCCAAAGGGTTACAGACTCAGGTTAATGAAAAGGTGATTGTCTACGCTAATTTATCTAATTGCGAATACATGTATCACATATTAACTCTGCATGTAGACATTTTCTAGAAGCGTTGGTTTCAGCTTAGCTGTCGGACAGCACTTGGAATTCTACGTATCCTAAATCAGCGCGAGGTGGAGATCCTGGCCTCACTGAAGGAACTGGGAATTTTGCCATTGCCTTCAACTTAGATTGCAAGAGACTAAAACCCATTACAGCCCAGACAGACAATTTTCAGTACGGAAGAGAGCCAAAGTGCCACGGCTTTCAGGAACTCTGCGGTAACACAGCTTGTCTTCAAAGTCCCTATGGATGGACTGGGTGTTTTGTCTCCAGCTAACACCACCTCATGCCCTACTGTAATGCAGGACTTTTGCCTCACCTTTTATTATTACGCTCTCGCATGCATTTCCACCTTTCTATTCTTATTTCGTGGTTTAATTTACAGGCGTTGATGAGATTTAGACTGTAGTAATATGTCAAAGGCTAACCTATTTTAGAAAGTGGGTTAGGGAAGAAGATTTGAGGTCCTTAACTCTGGCGATGTCAAAAATACAGGACGACTTGTGCGTCTGACTAACAACTATCAACAGTTAGGAAAAAAATTGTGAACTTGCAGGGTGAAGCAGCAGCCTACTCCCATGGCTTCAGGAGCAGCTGAATCTTTCGGTGCCYTCACATACCACTTGTGAACACCAGCAATGCAATACAGGAGAGGTGGAAGAAACTACCCAGGTTCTGCAGCGCTTCGAAGACTGAAGTAAGGGTAATTATTCTCATCTTTGCATGCAAACCTACAAAGGATATTAATCACATTATCATCCAGTTCAGCTTTTAAATCTAATCACTGAAGTAGGTAATTCTACAGTCTCTTGCAATAATGAATTCCAAAGGCTACGTGTAACATTCAGTAACATATCCTTCTACTCTTTCAAAAATGTACCTGTCAGTAATTTCGTTAAGCATGTCCTTGCTGACATAATCATAAGCTTCAATAGAAAATTAAAGCCAGAGGGTTTGGCATGAAATAAATAGATTTATTTCCTACAGAGTACTCTCTTTTAAAAAAATATTTAAGGGTGTATACATTATTATTTAGGTCCTGCTTCTCAGGAAGGTATTCTTTTAGCATTATGTTACTAGGTATGATCTTAAACAAAGTGAGTTTATTTTGGAGGAAACAGGGGAAAACCAAATCACACCCAGGTTACCAGCCCCAGATCCTCACCTAAAAAAAGCTCTCAAAAAAGGCCAAAGGATTTGCTCTCATGCAGGCTTTACTTTACACCAGCTGAGAGAAGTAAGAATTTACACCACCGTCAAAGCAGATTTTGACCCATTTCTTTTGCATCGCATGTAACACCAAGGTGGCGCACGTATTTATACTTCAGAAGAGAAGACGAAACAGGAAAACACAGGCCGAGGACCAGCAGTTACGTTAACAGTGCAAACACCCTCAGCAAACACAGCAACAACGCCAGGTCTCCACGAGGGACGCCAGGTAAGGACCCAGCCTGCAAACAGGATTCCTGCCTGCTGGAATGGCAGGGTTCAGCAAGAGCCCCTCCATGAGAGCAGAAAGGGCAGGGGGAACTGATTATTTTGAGAGAAATCTGGACACGTCCATGAAAGCAAAAATGTGACAGCACGTGACTAGGCTTGATGACCCAGGAGCCTCTCCAAATCAAGCTACGTGTCTGTGCTTCTCTTGAACAAGAGAATCTGGGACTTTCTGTCAAAGTTTGCAGCAAGTGTATATACCGCTAAATCCTCACCTAGCTGTAGTCTCCCCTACACTTAAAAATAAAATACTCCTATTTATTTATCAAATTATGATTATTTTTACTGTTATCATATACAATATTCACATTCTACAGGTATATTAAATAAAGGCAACTGATATTCCTTATTTCCAAATCTAGTTTATTATTTGTCCAGCTGCTGGCACCTCAGTATGCAGAAAAAATACTCCACACTATGACAGTGAAACATTTCCCGTAAAAAGGAAGGATTTTCTCTTTCTTCCTCACGGCCTATTTAAAATTTCTGCCTTGCTATCCTAACGTTACGCCCCAACCTGTCAGAAAGGGCCACCATCACTACCTGTGCCTGAGAAGAGTGGGAAGAGAGTTTCTCYGCCAAGCGTGCCTGTGGCCACCCAAGCGGTACCTTCACCAGCTTCATTTTAAAATGTGTTTAGGCAACATTGGGAAGCAGTTCTTCAGCCTGCACCATCCCCTGAAACCACACCAAGACACTCGTCACTAAGAGAGAAGCAGCGGCAACGTGCAGGGAGCTCCCTCCTCAGCGAGGAGTCACAACCAGTTTGAGAGCAGTAACATCCGAGATGATCTGATGCCACTTTTTCACCTCTCTTTTCAGGGAAGGAAGACAGCAGCCAGAACCAGGGAATATTTCTGACTCTCCTCCTGCAATATCCTGCAAAAGGGCTTGTGGACGCAGAGAGGGGAACTGCTGCGCCTCTCGGAGCATCCAGCCTTACCCGACATTCAGGTACGTGCCCTGCTCTGCCCCATTTTTTTTAGAGAAAGGGACAAGGTAGATGCACCGACTTACGTAAATGGTCACCGGGTGAATTCTCAAGTACCAGCGTCTTTCCGAAGTGGCCTGCTCCTAGCTGTAACGTCAGGCAAGTACTACCAGGCACTTTCAAATATTAAGCTATTCTAGCTGTGAAAGGGCTCACTTATGGTTGAGTGCAGTCACGACCATCTTACAAGAATTTTCAACAGAAATAATTAACAAATTAAACAAAACTGCCTGGAAATTACTTTGGGATGTACTCCAGCAGCTCTGTTTGCCCCAGTGCAATTATCGGTGCTAGTGCATTTCTTTTACTTAACCACTCAAGGCATTCAGACCAGATCATTACATTTAAATATCGAATACGAAAAAGGTTGTGTTCTTTTTTCTTTAAATGAAACATCAATAAAGGTGCATTAAGAACACTGCCTTTGTCTAAGCACGGGGACAATGCTGTCTGCAAAACAAAGAGTGCGTGGAAAGCCATTTTACAATTAACAATAGGGAAATGTACACAGCTCTTTTCATTTCCTAAGCAAAAAGCCCACTTCCATCCACCATGCCATAAAAATGCATACCCTGAAGAAAGCAGACAAGTTAGAAAATGAGGGTTTTTTTTTTTCCTCCGATTACAATACATTCCATTTCACAATAAAGAGGTTGAAAGCCTAAAATATTTAAGCGAACAAGCGTTAAGTCTTTAAAAGAAATATTGGGGGATTCCGGGGATCGCAACCGCACCCCGATTATTTCCAGCGAGATGTTCACCACGTGGATGCGGTGGGGGGAACCACCTTTCCACATCTGCTCCCATCCTCTTCCACGCGGAATAAGCGTCTCGGAGGGAAGAAAGAGGGCCGGGCGGCTACACCGGGGGATACTCCAGCATCACGCGGGGGCAGCCCCACGCAGCTCGGGTTGCATAAACCCCGCCGCATTTACGGTTTTCTCTTGCCTGACGGTGGGGGCAGCCCCGGGGACGGGGCGGGACGCCGGGGGGGGGCGTGCGCCCCCCCCCCGGCGTCCCGCCCCGTCCCCGGGGCTGCGTCCCGCCCTGCCAGACCCCTCACCCGCTGACACCCACCTGCTCCTCCGGGCGCCGCCGATGCCGGGCGGACGCCGCTCCCGCTTCCCGCTCGCATTCCCCGAGCGGCGGCGACGGCGGCGGCAGCAGCTCCGCTGCCGAGCCCATGGCTCCTCCGCGCCCAGCGGAGCCACACGCTCCCCCGCCGCTACCGCCTGGCGGGGCGGGACCGTCACGGGGTCCGGGGGAGCGGCGGGAGGGCGGGGAGCGAGGAGGCGGCCCCTGGCAGCGGCCCCGCGGCGGGGATGCGGGGGCCCGGGGAAGGGAGCCTCCTGCTGCTGGGTCCCGCCTGGAGCGAGAACCGCCGAGGGCCTTCGGCCGGGGAAGCGCTTGCTGCTAATGAAAGCAAAAAAAAAAAMCCCAATAACCCGATTTCCCGAGCTTTTCTTACAACCAGGAAATGTCAGGTGTTAATAAAGCGTTAATTTTAGCACCACGCCTTGTTGGTGTGTCTCTGGGCAGGAATGCCTGACTGGCAGCCTCTTAGCAGTATGAGATGTGTCATTTGCCGTTCTTCTCCAGAGAAAGAGAAAACGCTGGCCTCGCTCTTCTGAAGCTGTCAGAATCTGGTTCTCTTTTCTTGAAAAAGAGCTAATACACACGAGGAAGAAGGAAATGCAGCAGCAAACCCAGAAGATAAGACTTAGTGTCCAGCAGAGCTCTGGGGGGTGGGGTATGGAGGACTGAAATGTTGATGGGGACCTGCCACCGCACAGGGGTGTGCCTGGCTCCCGCTCCCCGTGGTGGAGCACCACGATACCTCCGCAGAGGGAGGCCTCGCTTCTGCCAGCCCTGCGCGCGCGCGCGCTATCAATGCTGGCCACCCCAGTACAGCGCAGCCAGGAGTGGGCCTGAAAGTGCAGCTGGATTTCAGTGCATGGCGTTCCCAAGGTGTGGTGGGACCGCTGGCGGCACCTGCGTGCATCTTTTCTCCTCATCCAGAAGCCAGTTCATACATTAATTGTGGCAACTCTGCTTCTGCAAGGCTTGGCTTACTTCTGTTTCCACAGGCAATTATCGGAGGCACTAACAGGTTGTGTGACAGTAGGATTCCRTGGAAATCAGACATTCATATGAATTTTGTATGGCTTTCTGGTGGTTGGGTGTGGGTCCCACTGTTATTTGGAGGGAATTCTACCTGCTTTTTGCTTTTCCTGTCGTTATTGTTGGGCAAAGAACAGCAGTAGCTGTAGCAAACCTAAAACCATCACAAAGAAACACTCAGCGTATTGTGGGGTACTCACACCTTCAGGCTACAAGCAAGTATTCTTTAAAAATGCGAAACAATACACAAGCCACACCAATTGTCAGGCCCCTCGGTTTGGCCGCCCGGGCTGAGGGCCAGCACAGGGACAGCCGGGACAGGGCACTTGTTGACGGGGCCGCTGCCCGCCTTGCTGTGCTCGGCTGCGGCTCCCCTTCCTGACGGAGCAGCCGGCCCTGGCTGCTCCCCRAGGTGCAGAGTGGCCAAGAGCAGTTTGCCCTGATGACTTGACTAATTGCTTGCCCAGAGTTCTGGTCCATGACCCATTTCTTAGCAGCAATTCTCAGGAACGGGGACAGGCTTGGAGGAATATCAAGCTCTTGAAACAGTGCCCATAAACCATTGCAGTCCTG
This sequence comes from Phoebastria nigripes, assembly GCA_035582835.1. Lineage (NCBI taxonomy): Eukaryota > Metazoa > Chordata > Aves > Procellariiformes > Diomedeidae > Phoebastria > Phoebastria nigripes. The sequence continues at coordinate 863,276 of JAYKAV010002813.1, read as the reverse complement.
CTGGCATGGGGAAATACTGGACGCCAGGAAAAATCCTATGGACTTCACCACTGAGGGCCGTGGGGATACATTTCTGCACACAATGTGACTGCTCAGCAGCAGCTCTGTAAAACATCCCTGAAGCTCTCTGCTCCTCAGGCGATTTGTGAAGAAATGAAGTGTCACACATAGTACTGACATTCAGTAAACTCTCTCTGGAAAAAAGGTCTTAAATAAAGCATTGATTCGGTGTCCCTTTCAGTGAACTTTTTAGTACATTTAAATCCACGAACCTTTGCTGGTTTGTGGATCACAAGAACGTGTATTAGAATTTTTTTTAGAAAAAGTTGATGCTGAGGCCACTGTTGTTCTTTACAGCACAGCCTCTGATCCCTGCTGCCTCTCAGGGACTGGCGACCATTGTGCTAGCAGTACTGTAACGTGTGCTGGCTGGCTTGGTGCTACGGTTTCCTCCTCACTTATCTGCAGTCCTACTGGTTTGATGTTGATCTCCCTGTAGAGGAAGATTCTTCCATAGCTTCTGCAGTGAAGCAAAGCTAATGGTATTTCCAAAAAAGCCACGCTCCTCCCTACTGCAGCTATCAGCCTTTGACTGCCTCGTCACACCCTGAGCAACAGTCAGATGCTCAGTGCACTGGGACTGCCTCCGGCTCCCTGGCACTCTCCGTGTGGGGAAGCAGCTCTGGGGGCAATAGCCTCAGTGCCCAGGGGAAGAACGGGGACTCGGAAGCCCTCACTGAGATTTCTTAGGATGCAGACACCATTACAGCCTGTGCAACTTCAGTAACCTCAAAGAAACCTGTTCCCCTTTATAGCAAACACTCATAGAAAAGGCAATGCCACAATCACATTGCAATCTCTAGCTCTTCTTACAATCAACTTTCCTAGGCTTCACGTGCTCTGAGCACTGGTGCCTGGGCCTGTGAATGTCGCTGAGCTGCTGCAAAACTGCTCTGAGTGACTGATGGTTTGACTTTGTCTTACTGAAATCAGGATTCTTTCCAAATATTCACAAGCGTGTGGTAGCTGCATAAGGATTTAATCACAAAAATGAGTTGAAGGATTTATGTCACCAAAAGACATCCCCACAACTTAGCAACCTTCCTTTCAAGATCACTGTCTGAGTGGAATTTCCCACACTCCAAGCCCTCCGGACATGGCTGACCTTCTGCCCATGGTGCCTTCTCCCAGTATCAATAATTTCAGAAAATGCCAGGATAAATCCCAGTGTGACCTAGTGATAGGCAAAAAAGCCATGTGCTAAAAGAAATTGCAGAGATACAAGTTAAAGGGCAGATTCTGCAAAAGAATTCTTTGTTTTGCATGGGGCAACTTGTGGTGAATTTGTAATACACGTACAGACAAAATATCTCCCAAGGGGTAAAAAGAGAGGTCTTCTTGCACAACTCTATCAGTTGGGGGTCACTAACCTCATGAGTCAGAACCTCATGATATAAATCTGTAATTAAAGGGTTTTCTGGAAAAACAGGTGCTTGCAGTAGGAGGAAGACTGAATGCTGCAGCTTTGCTGAGAGCTAGGACAGGCTGAGCRCACTGGCCTTTCTGAAACCCTCCCTCAACTGCAAAACATAGGAACAGCTGGACTGAGTGAGACTAAAACTCCTAGATGGGTATCTGCTCTCTAACTGGAGCCAATAGTAGGTGCTGGGGAAAGAGTAACAGATGCTGCAGCGATACTTCTTGAGAGTATTCTTTTGGCTTCCAGTGATCTGAAGTTCAAAGACTTCCCGAGCCCAGGCGCCGAGCTGGATAGTGAGGGCAGTATTTCAGTGGTGGGATCAAAGGCAGCCGAGGGAAGGGATGCTACCATGGGGATCAAATGCGGCCAAGTCATACAGTGTGCCTATATTCGTCTTGCTGCCCAGGGGAATGTATCCCTTTCATCCTGCACTTTTTTTTTCCCATGTCCCTGGCATTTGCTAGTGCCTCCTAGACTGCTGTCGTGGCCGGGGCAGTGAGCCCCCTCTCCAGGGATGTCAGCTGCTCCTGCCCGCAGGACTTTCCCATCCCAGCTACCTGCCTGAGGGTGTGAAGGCAAAGACGAAGCCTGCCAGAGTGCAGGCTGTGGTTTGATGATACGATAAAACCAGTTTTAGGCCATTTAATTCCAGGTTGAAAAGGCCATAGCCATGTAACACAGAGACACCTTGCTGGTTCAAACAGGTCCACAATTTTTGATTGGTTAGCACTGTGTATACAGGTCTTACGCCAGAGCAGGTACTGTGTGAAAGCTGGCACAAACACCTACCACCAGCCTAAAATCGTGCCTCGAATACTAGCCGATTCAACAGATGATACACAACTGTGTGCCTGCATCTGCTCCAGACCAAGTTGGGCCTTTGGGGTTATTCTCGACACAAAACTTGCCCTTGTGGGGACTCAGGAAGGACAGGGACAAGATACAATGGATGTGCTGAGTTCTCACCTGCTTGCTACCTGCCATTTCCTATCAGTGGCAACTCAGCTAACTTCCTCTAATAAGTATGTGGTTAAGGACTTCAGAAAAAAAAGACGACTTTTTTTTTTTTCTCTTTATGTGCATCTAACAGATGTAACTGACTTCAATATGAGATTCACTCAAATTGCTGAGTGCACAGTTTAAACCCAAATCTTTCCAAACTCCGGAGTTCATCTAAATATTAAAAGGCTTGGAAAAAACAGAGGTTCTTTAAACCTCTGGTAATGGAAACTTTTGTCATAACTGGGAAGAGGTCAATGTGGTTTTGTACAGTATAATGGATTTACTGATGAATGGAACATTTCAAACTCTCTGATGGGTTTTATCTACTTTATATTCCAGATGTTAATATAAGTAAATTCTCTAAACTCTCAGACAATTTGTCCAGTATGACCATGCAGCTTATGGTGGTCATTGGAGCTCTTACATGGATTTTTGAAGTAAAGCTGTTAAATTCTGTAATTTCCTTAGATCCTTCAAGCATATTAAGAAATACAAGAAAAGGCTTTTCCAACACTGGATACAAAGTGAACTGGGAGAAATTGGAATTCAAAACATGAAAATATATTAAAGTATACTGAATAAAAATGAAATGAAGCAATTAATTTGGTTCCTTTTTCTTCCGTGTATAATGACAAAAGGACATTGAAGATCAGCCCCCATTAGCAATCCCTATTCTCCAATAGTTGATATATATCATGCAATCTCATTTAAGGGCCAAAGCAAAATATACATGGGCTCATATATACAGGCTCAGAAAGAGAGAAACAAAACAGTAATGGAGAAGTTCTATTACAAAAGGTCACCTGGAGCACTCCCAGGCATTGGAGGGTAGTTTTCTGCAGTACCTTTTCTAATGCATTCGCCGGTCTAGTTTTTTTTTTATGTCTCAAGTGAATTCTGCCATTTCCCTTGGATATTATTTCACAGTATAAAAAAATTTGACAAAAGGCTCCCCCCAGCTATCAGTCTAAATTTTCCCTTTTTTATTTCATTCTATTATTAGGTTAGGTTAATTTGTCATCCTTGATGAAAGCCTTATTTTCTGCACAGCCTGCTTGCATGATCAATATTTACCTCTAACCCTATTAGGATTAGTAGGTTTGCAGAACAGAACCTTAATTTTGCTTACTTCAATCACTCTGATCTTTCTTAATTTATGATCTTTCTTCTTGGCTACCATTTGAGAAGAATTTTGATGGTTTTTCTTGCCATGAGCCTTTTATAAGTGTTTACTCCACTGCAGTATAAGCTCAAAGCAGGCAAAAAAATGCTTTGAAAATGTATAGACAGTCCAGATTCACAGCAGTGTTTTTATTTATTTGTTTATTGCTGCAGGACACGGGAAGTGTGGGTCCAATTTGCTGCTTGCTGCCACTCACAAAGCTCTTGTGCTTCCAGCAGTTCTCCACAGTAATACAGCCTTTTCTTTTTGCAGTCCTCTCTGCTGTGTTCAACAGCAATAAAATTGTTCTCTCAGTTGATCTGTAAGTTGAAATAAGTCTGACGGGTTACTAGTATGATGCTTCGTCTTTACAGTGCAAACCCATTTGTGCCACACCAGTTTCACAAGTCCCTCCCTGCCTCTCCCTTCCTCATCCTCCCTGATGGCCCACCGCCCTCCCACAGCTGTTCCTGCAGACTGCACAGGGGTCCGTCCTGCGGGCCGGGATAGAAATACGTTGGCCAAGTATTATAAAGGGCTCGTGGTCATTCCTAGCCTAGTCCCATGAACAGTTTTGTGGCCCCTAAACCAGGATGGTGCTTTGAGTCATAGGAACAGAAACAAATGGCTTGAGGCATGAGAAAGAGAAGGGAGAGGGAAACTCCTTAATAAGGCACTGGTGCCAAACACTTCACATCATGGATCTATGACCTCATCCCCAACGTTTAATTATGCTTTCTCTCCTCCACCAAGAATCTCTTTGTGTTTACATGAAACAAATGCTTTTTTTTTTTTTTTTCATTTTGAGGACAAGGATATTTAGGCTACGGGCACTTTAACAAGTATGGGCTTGTAATGTAAAATTTGTTAGGCTAAAATAAAACCCAAGCTTTCCTTAATGGTGCACCTTGTGTTGTCATTTGTCCAAGTGCAAGTAAGGACAGGCCAGAATAGTAGGGTATGTATGGGGGGGTTTGTGTGTGCGTGTGTGTTAAATCTCATGTGGACTAATGAATTATGGTTTTAAGTAATTCTGAGTTTATAAAACTTAACTACAGAAAGAACAAAGGGGATGCTAGATATGTGGCAGCAGAAAAGGTCTTTTTGTTCAAACTGGGAAAGATTACATTAATTCATAATTAAAATCCCGACCATCCAGGCAAGCAAAAGGGATTGCGGTAGCCTGACATTCTCAAAGAAATAGCAATGAATTTATATGAGCACGAGGTACACAGGATAAAACGAAGAGGAATGGCCTTACTCAAAGTACTTAATTGAGAAGGCTTCCTGGCACCCCAGAGTGGGCAGATGAACAGACATTGGGAGAAAGACTGACAAAAACCCCACCCAATTTGTGTGTTGTTTTTAGCCTGGCTGGGCCTTTTTTTTTTGCCTGCAGTAGAGACAGTATTTTATTTTCTGACAATAGCAGCCTGGGAGAAAGCTCCGTGTGTGTGTGCATGTGTGTAAGACTCAAGCTAGGCCTGAGGAGTCAGGGTGATGACTTCAGTTTATGGGACCCCAGTTTTGTTTTCTGTAATTAATTTAACATAACTACAAATCTGATAAAGTTCATCCAAGTGAGTTATTAAAGACTTAGAAAGGCCTAAGTGATATGCTTTAAACTTAATTTTATTTCTTTTTTTAACAAAGCCTCTTTCTCTTTTTAACAAAGTTATTTGAAGCTCTCACATAGTTTTGTGCTTCAGGGAAGGGAGTAATAAATGTGGATCTTTATCTTGCACTAATTTAAAGTTTTCTGTAAAATTATGTGAATAATTCATAATGGATAATTTATCTGATGAATTTTACCTCTCYTCTTTGCTAATTGTCCCCAAGCAGATCAAGTTTTCCTCAAATGTGTTTGTTTTTAAAAGTTATTTGTTAAGTCTTTCAATTAAACAAAGTTCTAAGTCTGCAGCTCGTCCATGAATAAATCCCTGTGAATGTCTGACAGTCATCTTGTGAGACAGGAAGGTAGAGCAGGATATGTTTTCCTGACTGGGGTCTCTTGTTTACTGAGTGCCCAAGTCCCTCAGGTGGGGACCCCAGCCGGAGTGCTCCGGGGGTCTCTTCTGGCTCATGCGCCCATATTTCCTTCCCAGAGGAACCAGATGTGGGGAGGAAGAGGGTAACGTGATAAAAAACTCATCTTGTCAGCCTGAGGATGTACCTGGGAAGTGATCTGCATCCCAGYTGCACCACTGACTATTTGGATAAAATTTCTGTTACGAAAGGTAAAGATKGTGAATTCAGTGGCTGTTTCTGGGGTATATGCCAAAATAGCTGCCTAACATTTGCCTTGCTTAACACTGCAGTACCCTTGGAAAGAGGATGCATGAGTCAAGAACATAGTTGAAGAGTGTTTAGACACCTAAGGATGCAGATAATGCCACACTGGGATTTTTAAAAGTGGCCTGAGATGTTTGTGAAAATCCCAGGGAACACCTACTTGTACCTTTGGGCACCTAAATAACCTCTGAATCTGGTTAAAAGTAATATGAACCATCATCCTTTGAAATTCTCCTGCTGTTTCTTCAAGCCCTAGCTATCTACATTTCAATATGACTGAACCAGGCACTTCCTAAGGGCCAAATTATAACACTTAGTTCTTGGACAAGAAGAAATGATTACAGATCAAGTTTTTAATAATTTAAATTACAGAGAGAGCTAAAATCTCAGAAATCTCTACTGGTTTGAAAAAAACAATACAAAGCAATGCAGCAGAGACCCGTTCTGATGACAGGCTATACTTTAACTAAATGGCAAGACTTAATTAACACTGCCCCAGCCTGGGTTCAGAGTAAACTAAAGCCTACTATATGATTAACTCCTCTGTGCTTTAGTAAGAGAAGGGGAGATTGCAAATGGAAGCATCTGGCGCCTTTCAGAATTTAATTAAAGAAATGCAAAGAAGCTACTATTGCTACTACAATTTCTCCTCAGGGCAACAAAAGACAAACAGAGTAAGTGGGAAAGGAGAAACTCAGAAATATGAAGGAAAAACCCCCAAACAAATCCCAAATAACTGAGTTTTTCATGGCTGTCAAGCCTTCTGTTCCTCATCTCCTGAGCAAATTGCTTAAATACTACCTATTAAGATACTGAGAATGCTGAATGATTTCTGCTTTGAAATGACTACAATTTTTTTTACTTTGTTTTTCCTTCCACATCAGTGTTGGAGAGCTAGTATAAAAGATTATTATGAACTTACATTAAAGAAACAGCTATTAAGTCTTTAAGAGCTACTCAGGGATCGTGATTCGGCTTCAGCAGAGGTTGTACTTAGACACAATGAAAAGACTTACCATGCCTAGATGACTTATCGTCTAATTACGGAGAGCTGATGTAGTTCATAAAAAAACTAACTGAAGCCTTTTAGCTTTTAAAATACCCTAGGATTTTTTGCCTTTTCAGATTATTTTTGTACTTCATATTCAGGGGAGACACCCAAACAGAATGGAGCATATTTATTGCTACCAAAGAATTGTAAGTCTGCTCCAGTGCTGCATGTCTATTTTGCTTGTTAAAAAAAGGAAATAAAATGACTAATTCCAAGGGGAAAAACAATGGAAAAGGAAGTTACTGAAAAGGTTTTCTAAAAGCTAAGTTTCATTTTCTTGTTCATGTCCTCATTCCTCTCTTTTTAATCACTAAAACTACATAGGTCTTTAACTCTGAAAAATATCAGAATATAATAGTACTGGAGTAAAGCTAATTTATTTATTTTTAATGGGGTTTCCACTCTGGACAGCTATCCTGGAACATTCATAGTAAGGTAGCTTATTCCAGTCCAATCTCATGGAGACCAGCCTGTCAGACCAGCTTTGCTGATCTAACARATGCTAAAATAGGCATTCAATTTAGACAAACTCAGTGCAGTGATTTTAAGAGAGAGAAGCTCATTACATTAAGACACCTAGTCAAGAAGGAGGCAAGCTGTTGAACCCATGCCTGTTGTTAATCCAAAGTTTTGTTTAAACTGTATGATGACCTTCTTGGACACATTTAGCACCCGGTAGCCTTTCCTTCTAAGTGCGGTTCCAGTGTGACCCGAAAGCCAGCTGCCAGGAAGAAATGTGCTGCTCCTGCTCAACGTGGCTAGAGCAATAGCAATCAGAGGAGTAGTAGGCAACAGCACCGTATTTTGAGGCTTAAAGGAAATGTTTGGTGCATGATTGTTAGAGAGGAGAACTGACACTAAAAGCTACAGATGTGACACAAGTCTAACGTGACATTACAGCGCCTTTAACACTGCAACCGATCTTTTGAAAGTGCAACTTTACCTGCAATACTACATATGGAACCTCAACCTGAATTCACTGACTGTAGAAATTCCCAGTCAGTTTCATCACTGTCATATGAGTGAGGGTACGATCAAGCAAAAGAATAAGGAGAACTTGTGTTGCTCCAAAGCAGCAAAGCCTGACTGTGTAAAGCAAAAAATCCTTTATTTTGGAAGTATTTTTGTATGCAGAAAATGTCAGAAACGTTAAGAAACGGTTATGCTGAAATGTTCCTAAATATATTATCTAATAAAACTTCTGATCTTTACATTTGGAAAGGCAAGTGCTGTGAAATTAAACTAAACCCCATTTAAATTCAAATTACTTGCTCAATTCAATGCCTTTCCTGCTTCTTTTCTTCATTTTGAATTCCTTATGAAGTTGTATGATCCTTAGTTTTTCAATTAGAATTCCCTGTCCTTGCTATCTTATTGGTTTTTTTCTCTTGATGTCAGCTGAGAGATTTTGTAACTTGATGAACTTTATAGAGAGAGGCACTACTGCAAACCACAGTATAAAATTATGAGGTTGCGTGCTAAAAAGCTGCACTGAACTTTGACTATGATTTTCATTGTTTTATGCAATTGTTTAGTAATGGCTATGGTATATGTGTGATTCTATGAAACACCACTAAATCCTTTAAAATAGCCATCGAGTGGTGCATATCACTATAAGAAACACTTTACTGATCAAAGCAGCCAAAAATATAGACATTGTGAGACTTACTGGTGTATCGAGTTCACAAATGCGCACTACTGACACACCTCTAGTTTTTTAAAAAATGTGTGTAAGCTTAAACTTTGCTTTTAGTCCTTGCCTTGGCGTGGAGAATGTGAAAAAATACATTGTCATTTGCAGCTCCAGGACTGAAGGTGGAACCAAGTGTTCACCAATCTCTTTCCTTTGAAGTGAGGTCTGGAAGGGAATATATGTGCCTGSAGCAATATGTCAAGGAAATTGGTCTATGACTCCTTAGTAGTGTTGTTCCTCTGAGATCCTGGGTCAAGAGTCTGGCACTGGGTGGCATCAGGAGGAGTCCCAAAACATCACGGGGACTGCCTGCTTCTCATCAACTTCAAATGTTGTTTCTGTATGTCCATGTCTTAGCCTCATCCTTACTCTCTTTTGTCACCTATCCCTCCTTTCTCGGTAGGAGCACATTCTCATCCCTGCCCTTGTTTTCTCTTTCGTCTTTGGCGATACAATCATAAAACTCTCAAACATTTAACTTCTTTTCTTTTCATGGCTCAGAGATTTGTTTGGTGTTCTGCAGTTAATCAGACCACTGTCCAGGGACCAAGTTCTTTGGCATGTCAGAAGTACAGGCTGAGGGAGCTAAAAAAAATGAAAAAAAGGTTACTGTCCTAGTTTTGATCACCATGGCAACAATGATAAAGTATAGTCTTATTCTCAGTTTGAGTGCCATTCCTGTAGTACTTCTTGGACTGAATTTGGTAAAGGTAAGAAATTTTCCCCTTTAATACCTTTTGTAAAGCATTCCAATATTAATTCTGGGTTGAGGGAGAAGTGGATGTAGGATGGAACTAGCAGGATGGCAGGTATGAAGGGAGGTGGAGATGGCAGCAAAGAGAAGGTTAGAAATTGTTCCTTTGCAGAAAGGTTTTACATCAGGAGATGTTCCCCTGAGATGTATAATAAAGATCCATGCAGAGGCCCTCAAACACTTTCAATGTGGCCTGATAATTAGAATAATACAACTTGAGGATCTTGAGGATCTAAGGCATAGCAGATAGAACAGATTTTAAGGTAAGTAGCCTATTTCTGTAGGCAAGACCCAAGTGTCAGTTTTCATGTCAGTATTTGTTTTTAACAACTCAGCTAAAACTCATCATGAGAACACTAGTGAAATGTTTCAGATCAGAAATAGCAACAGCATGATTCCAGTATGCTGTTATGTTTCTGGGAATTGCTTATTACTTGAGCTGCTTATTTCTACAACTGTACACTAATTGGACCTATCATTTCCAGTTCAGCGTCTGCTCCCAGTGACAGTAYGGGGTCAGGCAGATTCCTACCGCATAGTGTAGATTAGCACACAATTGCACTTCTTTGTAGAAAAGCTGATTTAAGCAAATGCCCTGGAAACAAATTGGTCATAGTAAATGGGACTTTTATGCCAGTTTTGTGCATTGACAAGATGAAGCCTTTTATTGTTTATAAGAAAGAGAACTAGATACCTTAGATTCTGTTTTCCTGTAGGTGGTCTTACAATCATTACTCGTCCACCAGAAGCCTTCTTCCAGCTCACTTACTTACAAGCTATTGATATTAAAACATGCCTTTTCAGCAGAACAACACTAGCCAGGGTTCAGGAAACATTCAATAATTGTACATGTATTGCACTAAGGAGACAAAAACTTTCATTATTTTAACAAGCAGTAATATATACAGAAGTGCTTTCAGCAGCCTCTGAGAAGCCTGGAAAGTAAATGGTAGTAGCAAAGCACAAATGGTTCTAAATCACCCTTGATGCAAATGAACAGAAATGTAAGGCCAAAATGTGGACTGGCTAGCCAGGAAATGAAACCTTTTCTCCAGCTCCATGTCATCAATATGATATTCCCTAATCTCCAGCTGAGACAGTGTCAGAGACCTGTCCTAGCACAAAGGCCTTGGCAGATCTTCTCTGTGATCTCACTGTAGTGCTTCTGGGAAAGCCATTACTGTCAGAGAGCTGCTACGGAAAGAGAGAAAAGGATTGAAAGGGTCTAGAGGTGAGGCCTGAAGTTGTCTTTCCGGGAACGTATTGGTTGGGGATACTGGGGTGCACTGACTGCTGCCACAGGAGGTGGATCTGTTCCACTGGGGAAACAGTTTCAGCTTCTATCAGCATATTGCACATCACATACACCTTACATTCCTACATTTACCTAAACATACTCACACGTAATAATGCAAACTGGGCAGAATAAAACATTTTTAAACAACATTAAATTACAGTTTTTGCACAGATGACTGTTAAAAGGACAGTTTCCAAACTCAAACTGTGCTGCCACCACCAGAGAGAATTTTTTTCCTCATTTACACTATACTAATGTGTTTACACTATACTAATGTCTGCAGCCTAACTTCCAGCTGGCATGGTGGAAAAGGAACATCAGACAATGCGTGTGTTGGACTAAAACTGCATCAAAATAAAGGTTTATGAGTTCTATACTAGGATGTTTTCCATCAGGGTAGGAAGCTCTTGCAGAATGAATTGTACTGCCTGTTCGGCTTACTCATTGCCCAAAATTCTGAGTTTGTCCCACTCGRTGACTGTCCCCTTTTCCATTTCCCTTCTCTGTTGCATTAGATATAAATCACTCACCATCACTCATATAGCTCTTCTAACAAATCAGAGAGAAGAAAGATAGTCTGTCCTGCACACTGCAAATAGATTTTGTTTCCTTAAYGCTTCCACCTAATTGAGGCCAAATGGCTTTTCTTTTAAGTCAGTGACAGAAATCCCATTCCCCTCATTAAGATCAAAATCCCCTCCCCAGAAGAGATCTAGGGAGACTGCGTTTCTAGAAACAGACAGGACCTTGCTCAATAATACTTTACACCTCATATAATCATAACCTAAAGTCTGTTTTGCCTTCTGGGTGATCTGTTAAACATAGGAGCCCGATAACGAAGTGCCACCTGGTGGAAAAAATGACATTGTTTTTTTCTGTTCCACACCTAACGTTGCGTACTAAAATTTCTCCTTCCAGCCAGACCTAAGCTACAGAAGCCTCTAGGGAGGAGACCTAAATCAATTAATTTTAAATTTCTCTATCTAGCTCTACATGTAGATATGTTGGTTTTAAAAAACATTTTAGAAGTAGTCAAGGTGCACATCTATTGCTCCTTGCTACCATAACTCCTGCCATCACAAAGAATGCTGACAGTTGTAGTTGGAGCAGCTTCTGTGGGCAGGCATCCAAAATGCCAAGACTTAAAAGTCATGTAGCGTGAGCAGCTGGAAGCTCATCTTCCTGAGGAGGAATCCTTTCCTCCAACTAGCTGTTGTCACTGTCAGCTGCAGAAGTAGTTTTTACTACTGGTGTTTTCCTCTAAGCTTCTGCAAGAGCCTGATTTTTTGCTAAGTTGTATATTGCTGCTAGAATCCCTGGCATGGCATTTGGAGGAAACCGGGAAAACCTGGAACTCCTGAATGATTTACACTTGTTCAAGCTCAATACACTCATGGGCTTGATTTTGTGAACTTAGCCAGGTACAGGAACTACAGCAATGAATGGGAAATAGATGCCCGAGGGCTTACTGTATCTGAATCTGTTACGCTGAGCAAGGTAAACTCTATTCACCACTAAGCCCGTGAATGTTTGGGCCACAAGAGCTTTGTAGGAAGATGCAAGAAACTCCTCACTGGACATTTAAAACACAAACTACCCCAGGAATGTTTCTTTCTAACGATTAGAACTGATAGATATCTCAAACATGATGGCTGAAGTCCTTCTCTACAGCTCATTTTTAAAGTAATTCTATCTCAAACCATAACTATGTTAAAATGGAGATCCTGTTGACATTAAGACTGCACTCAATCACTAGTAGTGCTCAAAATGAATATTAGTGTCCTTCAACATGGAAATTTCTCTGGTCTTCACTGTATTTGGCAACACTTACTGTGTGGACATATAATATACATAATATGGTTTCTAAAAATGAATGAATGAAAATAATATTATAACATACATAACTACTATATATCTGTATCCATATATAAAACAGAATGAAGTTGTACAGCAACTCATTTAGATCTTAGCCACTAGGCGGTAGTATAAGATTAAGTCATGTAAAAATAACCAGTAGTTTTGTATTCATTTTGTAGCAAACTTCAAAACACATGCCCGCTCCATAAGAAATTTTGTAAAACATTTTCATGCTTCTTTATCAAATCAGCAAGACACTTTGAACAAAAATATGTCTCACAAGATTCCACAATGGGTTAAGTGCATTATTTGAAGCCAATTAACCACAAGGATAAAGAGTACATAAAAACCCCCGTCTTTTTCCCTCACCTTACCTGTTTGTGATTAGTAAGGTTCAAAAATGCAGTTTAGCCATTGTGGAATCTTATTTAAAGAACTACAGTACGATCAACTTCTTTACACTGTGCCATCAGTCTTACACTGGAGCTGAACTAGATGGACTAACTCTAGGATAAGTTCGTCTTTTCACAGAATCAAAGAATGGCTGAGGTTGGAAGACACCTCTGGAGGTCATCTAGTCCATGCCCTCTGCTCAAACATGGCCATCTAGAGCCGGTTGCCCAGGACCATGTCCAGCTGGGTTTTGAATATCTCCAAGGATGGAGACTGCACAACCTCTCTGGGCAACCTGTGCTAGTGTTTGACCGCCCTCCAAGTAAAAAAGGTTTTTCTTGTGTTCAGATTTCATGTTTTTTAATCTGTGTCCATTGCCTCTTGTTCTGTCAGTGAGCATGACTGAAAAGAGCCTGGCTCCCTCTTCTTTATTCCCTCCCGTCAGGTGTTTATACATATTGATAAGATCCCCTTTCGTCTCTTAATTTCATTTTTGCTAGTGTTTCAGATGAATATGGAAATTTCAATTTGGGTCTAATATGACAAATTAATTTTATAGGGTTAGAAGCATAAAAAGGAAGATTATACGACTACAGGATGTTTAATAGCAGAATACAATAGTGAGTACATTTTGGGAAACTCCCAGCTGTAATAGAATAAGTCAGCCTGGTTCACTTCCTCTGCTGTGTTTGACTTCAGCACACTCATGTAATAATGTGGCTGATTGCCTTCATTGACTGCTAAAAAGTTTATGCCAAAGTGAATTTGGGTAAGTAACAAAAAGGCTAGGTATGCAGCATTTTGGCTCTTTTTCACGCAAATGAAACAATCAGATCTTTCTGCRGTACCACCTGGGAGACCTGAATTCATGTTTTTTTGAGATCCTCATCTAATGTTCTTTTGTTCTACCAGGTATGTATAGTTCCTTCTAAAATACCCGGGCTGTTTTTTATTGTAGCACTGTACTGCACTGTCTCTCTTGGATTTATTGATGAGTGAATGCAGGGAGATCACCAGGAAGAAAGCCTTTTTTAGATTTTCATAATTTAAAAATATTTTCTCTGGTGGGAAGATGAATACAGTACATTATTAGGAAGACAAAAATCTATAGTTATTTTGCTAAGAAAAGACTAACTTTCCTTTGCAGTATTTTTTTTTTTTTTTTTTTTTTTTTTTTAATGGTTGCCAACATTCTTATCTATTTGCATTTTGTGGAGTGCTGTGTGGATTCAGAGTGTTGTAAAATGAATTTTAAACCACGACTGGACATAAGCCATAAAGTCCAAAGTGAAACAGTAAGGTGTTTTAATCTCAGGGTTTGTTTTAGCCTGTTACACAGAGAGGAGCCAAAAGCTACATGAGATTGTGGGCTCACTCTTTTTGAAGAATAAATTCTATAAATGTTCTCATTTGACTGGAGTTCTGCCCTTTAAATACAAACAAATTCATGAAATCTCATGCTCTTTAATTCTGAAGTCTATATATTGGTATGCATAACCTAGCGAGCATGAAAAGCGTAATTATACTCCAACTAAAACTACCTCAGTCTTACAAAACCTTTCCCACAGATACTAATTTCTACTAGCTTATTTTTGACCTAAATTTGAACCATCCTTGATGAATGTTTGCAAAATCAACCAGGGTTCTGTCCATTTTTATTTTAGCGCAATATTTTTTAATTGTGGGACCTGATCCCTCAAGGAAAATGGAAAGACCCCCAGCACCTCTAACAGCGCAGGATGAGATCATACAGACTAATATGGAAAAGACTTTTTTCCATCTCCTTTCATCCATTTTAAGCCTGATGCAAGTCATGAATCCTCAAGATCCATTTCCTTTTTCTTCTCTATTATTTTTGGAGAAGCTTCATCCCATCTACTCCTCTCACTCTGTTGAACCGTAACATGAAGATAGATATTGTGGTAAGTACTGTGGGGGAGGGGAATTCTAAAAAAAAGAAGGAAGCAATGACTAATCCCCAAAATAGAAGAAAAGGTTGGGTCAAAGTGACATTGGCAGGAAAAGAGAAAGAAGGGAAGAAGAAAAAAAAAAAAAAAAAAAAAAAGCTGTCGTTTGCTTTTTCTCATGAAGAAATTTTAATTAGCATAGGTCATGGTGTGGACAACTAATATGTGATGCTGCAGTTCCCTTTGCAGTGTGATAGTATAGCTATTTCCTGGTTTTGTAGGTATTGATATATTACATTAAAAGGCTTGAGGTTCTTTCCGTAAAATAATAACATTAAACCCTTGCATCTTAATATATTACCTTGAAAACTCAGAGAGTCAATAGTTATTTTAGGAAGCTATCCAAAGGTTAACCAGATAAATCTAAAATTATGGTCATAAATAATTCAAACAATGACCAGCCGTAGAAACAGATGGTGCTTCTGGAAGGGCCCAAACCATTTCCACCCTTAATTCAATGTAAACCTCCTGTGTGGAGCTCTGCAGTTGAGGTCTTTCGTGTCTGCCTTTAAATGCATTGTTTCTTCAAAGGTGAGATTTGTGATACAATGCGTGAAGCTTCTTTAACCAGAAACAATGCTAAGCCCCTGCACGCACGATTGACAGAAGAATTTGGATAGTTCTCCTGAAATCAGAGAGACTGTTTATGTAACTACAGTTACACAAATTGCAACCGAAAATAACAAGCCCAGTCAGCCTTAGTTTCTACTGCTGTTTGCTTACCATTTGTAGCACCAATCAGCACCTGTTAATGGCATTGAATTGTCTTAGCTTAACTTATTAGTACAGATTACTCCATGACTGAAAACAATAAATTTTGGTACCCACTTTTGATCTTTCCCTAGTTTTGTTCTAGTACAGCTTCATTTACTTCGGTTTTGTCAGATTCGGATGTCTGGTGCTTGAAAGATACCAAATTACTTAGGTGAATGCTCTGAAATAGTCAGCTAGGTCAAATAACTTAAATAACACAACTCTGCAAGGGTTGGTTTCTTAGACAGCATGCGGGTTACCTGAATGAGTATGAACCCATACCCAATGGAGTATGCAGATCAGGCGGTGGTGGTGTCCTCCACCAGACCTGCTTCCAGTTAGAGGGCTTTTTTTTTGCCAGTTCCTGTCGGGGGGGGGGGGGAAGCGGGTGTAGGCTTAACGCTAGGATGTGTTCTCTGGGCAAGTTCTTGCCAAAAGTCCTCTTTATGGAACAAAAAAATCATTACATCACAATAATTTTAAAGAATTATGTGAAATAAGTGCAGGATATGTTCACTCCATGTAATTTATTAGTTCCTGTGCTTCATCAATCTTTCAGTCTCTTCTGCAACAGCTTATTTTTTACTTCCATGGTACTGAGGTCTGCCATTCCAAAAGGAGGTAAAGTTATCCAAAGTGGGAAAACATGTCTGGGAATTTATGAACTAGATACATGGAGACATAAAAAATCATAAAAAGATTAAATCCAGAGAAGTGGTGCAATAATTACAACTCTGGGGCAGCATAAGGTAAGAATTAAAAGCACTTCCTCCTTTTTTAAAAATATATTGGAACAAAAATTTAAGAGTCAGTTGCATAAACTTACTCTTGCCCTAAAGTGGTTGATTGTGGTTATCTTTGATCTCATTCAAGAGCCAGGAATCAGCTGTATTTATTTATTTGATTGGCTTGTACCCATTCAGGATATTTATAACCATTGATAAAGTATGTAAGTCAGTGGATGGAGATATTTCATACAGAATAATGCCTAATGAGTCACTGAAAAAGAGGGAAAAATCTTTTTTGTAACCCCTTTAGAGTCAAGGTAACATAGCAACGTTTGCAGCTCCAAAGACTAGATAATGTTTAATTCATGTAGCTATGCAGTTTCAGTACCATCTCTTGAATGAGTTAAAAGTAAATACCTTTCAGGACAAAGAAGTTAATATGTTTTACAGAACATGGGCAGGGGGAGGAACAGAGAAAGAGAGAGAAAGAAAGCATATGTGAAGGGAATAAATCTGTCTAGACCCCTGGAGTACTCCAGAGGAGATAAGTTTTAAAAGCTCGCATAAGAACAGCTTCCAAATATTTGTGTAAAAGGCCTCTGTCACTAAGGCATCTGACCTTTAAAACAATACTAAATAAATATACCTTCACAATATTTTAAAAGAGGAGGAACTGAGCTACAGGGACACTAAAAGCTTGATTTCCCTTTCCCTTCAACTAGGCTTATACCATTAGAGAGCCATGGATGTGAGAGAAAGCACTTCATGTTCGCAGCAAGATGAGTGGGAGATGTGAGCAGCCCCCAGCCCGTGCCTGGCTCTAGTTCTTTTGGGGGCAGCTGAGAGTGCAAGAAACGGGACCCAGCGTTSTGTACGTGGAAACCATTGTGCCCCTCAAAGCCTGAGCTGCCGAGCAACGTTTCTGTTACCCGACACATGCTTATCAGCTTCTATTGGCCAAGTATTATCCATCGCTGTTGTAGTTTTTGTCACTTACATCACTGTTCATTATTATATTTTTATGAGTTAGTGATGCAGAATTACATTCCAGCATACAGCATGAAATACTTGTTGTCCCTTTGAAGCAACATCTCTAGATGAAAACCGGACTGATCTGGTGGCTCTGTGGACAATGAGTTCCTCTGAGAATTGAATGAGATGGATTTTCTCTACAAGAATTATTAACTCCCAAACGCTTCAGGGCAAAATGCGATTGCTGTGTCTTACTGCACATCTCAGAGCTTAATGGGGCATGTGGTGTTCAGAGGATGAGTAATTTCTGTTACAGCAGTGACTTTGTTGAGGGCTCTCTAAATTGATGCGAGCTTTCCTAGGCAGTTGGTATGTTATTACTACGTTYGCTTTAGAGCCTTGCACAGTAGTGCCTTATCTTGAGTTGTGCTCCTGTGCACTACTGTAATATAAATATTTCCTAACAACGCAGTGGTAAGTCAGAATGATTCAGAGCATTGGTGGCGTTCTGAGGCAGGCCCAGGCACTTCAGCATTTTCTCCGCCTGTATCGTGGGAGCTGGTCCTGAGAGAGCACATGGCCTGGTCTGCCTGAGTTGCCTTCAGAGTCTTAATTCTCCTGTGCTTTGGGGTTTTCTTGTTCCTGATGGTTACTCAGCACAGTTGATCCAGAGAAGTGAATTTTAGTTGCTGATGATTGTTTTCTTTTGCAAGGTTACTTATATATAGATATGTTTATACATAAATTTAAACATATGTATGTATTTATAAAAATATGTAAATGTACATATGTAGAAATATAGATATATATCTGTTTCTCCAATGGCCAAAGGAAAAGGAGAAGGAATAGGACGAAGTAGTAATGGAAGAAGCACAAAAATGTCAAAGAATGATGAAAGATCAGTTTCTGGTTTACCGAAGGTCAACTTTATCTTGATGACAGTGAAGACTTTGCAGTAGCAGGAAACATCAGGCTTTTGTTTCATTGAATGAGTGACTATAGTTCAAAGATTTTATATGGCACATTTTCCTAGATATTCTTCCAACAACGAGGTAAGCCTGACAAACAGGCCAGTAAGAAAAATGTTAGCATTTCTATGCAGGAAGAGAGCTGTGTGCTACTTTCAACCTTATCTTTCCATTAGCCAGTCCAAGCAGAAGCAGCTTAGAGAGTTTTCAGTATCAGCACATCACTCCTGCATCTCCCTAGCTATTAGTATTACTGAAAATATTTAATTGTTGCTGCTACTGCCACACAAAATGTGAAAATGACTGTTCTTTTCATTAAAACGGAAAAAAATTGAACAAAGACCAAGCAGGGACAGTTTCTGCCAAGTAGGAAAGCTTAAAATATGTTAAGCAGACTTGTTTGCAAAAAATTATTCCAGCTTTAATCCCGCACTAGTTTCAGTGATGTTCTTCACAAACAGTTGTGCCAGCATTCTCACAAACAATCCTATTTTCTGACAAACAATGACCATAGCACTATCTCAAAGGTATTTGAGTTCTCCTCCTGCTTATAAATATTCCTATCACCTAAACAAGGACTGCACAATACAATAGAGGTGTCAAGTTAGCGTGAGCATTTACAGATGCAACCAGTACAGCTATCTCACAATTATCTTTGGTTAAAAAAATAAAAAGAAAGACCCAGTTGAAAATTAGACCAAAAAAATATTTTCTTCTAGCGTAGCTTCATTAATTCAATGGAATTACATTGAAATTAATAAGTTCAGCCCAATCATCATACAGTTAGAACAGAAATCACACTTCCCACGCTTCTGCCAGTGTCAGAGTTACAGCTGAAACAAATACTGCATGAGATGATTTTTAACTTCCATGAAAGCTGTGCTTACTGATTCAGCACTACATTTTAAGTTTACAAATCCGGTGTCAGAAATCAATGGCATAATGTTCTTACGGTAATCTAGGGAAAAGCCTTTTCTAAACCTAATGTACATTGTATTTATTCCTAAAATCTCATCAGCTAATCCCTTAGAAATAAACTGTTGTGCTATAAATGTCATGTATTTTCCTGTCTGTGTTTTCAATTCAAATGAATGTTTCCCTTTCTGAATTCTCCCACAGAGTATCTTTTACCTCTCTGGAGCCAAAGAAAAAGCGTTCATCTTCCAGGAAGATGGAAGACTCCTATGCAGAGTTCATAATGAAAAATATGTATGCATGTATTACACACCTTCAGCTGGGTACACGTTGCGCACAGGTCATGTAAGTTGTTGTCAAAAGACTTACGCTGGGGAGCCAGTCTGCTATAGATAGTCCAGTTGTATGATGTACAAAAGCAATCTTAAACCATACAAAAGTAAGCTGGCATGGATTCTATTGGTATAGTTCAATGGAGTTTGGATTTGTTTATACAAGATTCGACAGAAAATCCCAAATAAAAAATAGATGTATCTTCTTCATTGCACTGTTCCTGAGAAGAGAATGGGCAAGCATTACTCTAGTATCATTCTAACCCAAATCACTAACAATATGTTTTATGTGTGTGCATAAGCTTTCTATTGCAAACACTTGCCACTTATTTTTTGTGCTGAAGACTGCTGCATCTATTACCACAAAGGACCTATTTTTTCCCTAGTGCAGCTACATCTCAATCACCTGTTTATTTCATGGATGAGTCTGGGACAATTAAAATTGCTCAAGTCAGACAAGGAACGGGTCTACAGATGGCTACACTTCCACAAAAGTGATCTGAAGTATTTTGAAAAATATATATGTGCGTGCACACACACAGAGTCATGCAAACCTTCTCATTTTTGGACTCTGCAAGGAAACTCCCAGCAATCCTCGGGGATGACGGCATTTGCACACCTTGCCTCTCAATGCCCAAGCATTAACGGGCCCTCCGGCTGGCCTTTTGGTAGTGCAAGCGCTCAGCCTAGCCGTTAAGCTACCGGGGCTCTCAGGAAAGCAGGACCTACCACAACATATCAGATGATTTTTCCATCAATGCTGGTATTTTTCACTTGCAAGTAGTAAATATTCAATGTCCCAGAGAAAAGTAGAAAACCCCATCGGACTAATGCGGTGTAGAAATAGAAGAACATACCAGACTGATGCTGAAATTTGACTACCTTTCTAAGCGTGCTAAACTCTGTAATTATAGGCAATTGGATTGGTCAATTCTTTTGAAAATCTAGTTATACAGCTTAGCCAATGGACTCCCCATGAGAACAATCTCACTGAGATTTTCTCAGAAACGGCAAAGATGGTCTACCATTCCCTTTGTCACCTATCAACTGCAGAAACAAATTCAGATTCAGGTGCTAAAACTTTATTCCTTGATTAATGGGCATTCAAATCCAGAATTTTGGTTTGGGCACATCTCTAAACAGAAAAGTTATTCAAACAACTAGTACCCTGCTGAAGAGTCATCAGTGCAATAACTGTGTTGAGTTACGGTGCTTCTTCATCGTCCGCCATCAGCTGTGAGAGCCTGCCTTTAAAAATGACTTTGCATCACTGATATAAAACCCTACAGGAACCAATGGGAATTGAAGATTTAGTGCAAGAAATCTTATTCTTCGTTGTTTGACTGTAAAAGGGCACTTGGCTCTAATAATTTTCCTAATGGCTTAACTTGCCAGTTGTAGTGTGTTACAAAACTAAACTACCCAGAAAGTGATTGCCAAAATTAACAAACTATGAGATCACCCACTTTTGAAAGAGAGAATTGAAACTCTGTTTGCAGTAGAAGTTCAGACAATTAAAATGGGCATTCCAGATAGGACAACAACATTAGCATTGCTTTTTGTGCTAGCTTAGAAGCCTATCTTTTAAAATAAATTATGTATCCATCAGAGGAGTCAGTTCTGAACCTTGTTCCATTTTTAAATTCCTCTCTATCAGGCGGCTCAGAAGCCTGAATGCTCTTATTTCAGATTTGGCCAAAAATAATGAAAATACAACAGATAAAATAAAGCTTAGTGGTATATTTGAGTATGAAATGGCCATATAAAAAATGAGGTCAGCTTGGCTTATGTTATACTCAGAGCATAAGTGAACATGGTGAACTTTTTTAGTTATTCTTTTTGCATGCTGTTCTTTATATAGTATGAAAGGCATTTATGATATATATTGTCATTTCAAGTATTCTTGCCAAGCAGTTTCTTAGTCTTTTCATAAATTTAAAGGAACTTTATAACAGTTCAGCACATTTAATAAACATACTTTATATGGAAAAAACTTTTTGGATAGTAGCAAGATACAGTTTATCTTAGAAAGTTCTACTTTAGCTTTGCAAAAGCGAGCTAATCATAATCTGATTTAAGACCTTATGCTAACGATAACTTAAATGCAAATGCAAGCATAAATTGTCTTTAAAGACTGCAGATAAATCTGGAATGTGCTCAGAGACAATGTTTTAGTAAAAACTGAGAAATATTTTAAAAAATCTAAGTTTGTAACAGTGATGGGCTAAAAGTATACTATGCTGCCATGGGACACAGAATATAAGATGATTCAGACAAAGAAGTGAAATATGGCGTGCAGTGCAGTAGGGGAAAAAGAAGTACACACACTTCAATTCTCAGCTTGCAACAGATCTCTTTTGCACTCTTTGGTGAAGAGAAATGTAAGTGTCTATTTGCCACAGAATTTCATAGAAATGAAATTCACCCAGTTTGCAGTGTGTGAGATGATAGCTCAGTTACAATGCAAGAAGGCCTGACAGAGAGAGCAGCAGCGGCAAGGTCTCACATCATGCTGGCTGTCTTCTCCTCAAAGCCCCATGCAGCAGTGCTTGTGCAGGGAGTGATTTCCCGGCATTGCTGCTCCCACAGCAATATCGAAGCTCTCACCCTGTGACTGCTGTGACCCTGGAGCTTTCTGAAGGGGATCATTCACAAAATGGGACAGAAGATATGAAATGTCAGCAGAAGGACAAAGCTGCATATTCCAGACTGACTGTTGCTAGGAAAGGATCGGAGAAGATGGAAACAACAAAGACTTATAGCTCTCCTCCTCTTTATCAATAAATGCAATCATTACTTATAATTTACATGATGGGCCAAAGTATACTGGGCATTGTACCCTGGATGTGCCACATTCTTATGTCTTCTTTTAATCTGCTGCAGTTTGTTTTGAAGTGTCATGCTCAAGTATTACTGTATGTTTTGCCTTCTGCCTCGTTGCATTTCCAAGGCTTTATTAAGCAGGTTATAATCCTTGAGAAGATGTCTACTCAAGGCTTAGTGAATGCCACAACATCTTGCTTTCTTATGTACTCATGCAATGCTTGCAGATTTCTAATATTTATTTTCTAACCCCCAGCAAAAAGTATTAAGTGCTTTTTCTGGATCAGACTTCCTCTCGCCCCCTCTCTCCCAGACCTTTTGTGAAAATCTCTTTACAAGAGGATACTGGGCATTCATCTAGGCTCAGCTATACCTCTTGATGAACTTGATAAAAGGGAAGTGAGGGCTTTACAGTATGCACCACTGCAAAACATTCTGCTGTGTGATTTTGATACGCCTAATTAATCAACACTCTTGGTTAGAAATTAAACAAAATCTATCAGTTACTCAGAATATACCACTTCCATAGGGATTTGTATTCTACTGTGTCAAGTAGGAAATTGCCTTGCTCAATTTTTACAAAGACCTCCCACCAGATGTCCCCCTTTCTCCACCAAAGTGATGACAAAAGACTAACTGGCAATTTAAACCCCTCTGTAGTAATTCAGTTCTTCATTACGCTATATATCCTGTAAAATTAGTTACCATACTTGCACTTTGACACAAATAGTAGCTGCTTTTATGCATGATGTAGTAATAGCCTCAGCCTGTAGGAAGAGTACGTGATCTCAAAGTGCGCTTTACATTTAGAGAGCTTGAGCCAGGCAGAGCAGATACCTCACTGCCTGTATCACAGTGCATGGGAAATGATGGGATACTTCAGGTGCCTGTTTTCCAGCACTGGCGATTACATGCAAACTGACTGGGACTGATCTTAGTCACGTATTTTTAGGSAAGTGAAAGAAAGACAAGGTTACATTAAAATCTTTTGGCCTACTCATTAGGAAGTTTTGATTTCTGCACAGAAATTGCAAACAGTGGGCTGAGCTCATGCATCTTTACATCATTTTAAAAAGCTGAGTAAGAAATAAGAAATGAAATCTCAGGGGCAGAACTATCATCTTTGATACTTCACAGGAGTACTACTTGGAATATTTATTCTGATTTGGCATTGTCATTTGTTAGGATGCCAGTTAATCAAAGGGCATGTTTTAGGATTTACTGTACCACTGAATATGACAAGCTAGTTGCTATTCCCACTTATCCCTTTGCTAGCATAAAGTGGGCTTTCTGATCTTAAAAAAAAATGCTTTCTGATCATCAAGGGAGCAATGCAGAAATGAGAGAATATAGACTGAGGACAGAGAGGGGTAAAGTTTGACATAGCAAAGCCAAAATATTTCAGAGAGTCTTCAAGAAGTAATAACGTGCAACTGAAATGGGCATTGCCATGAGGGGAGAATTTTTGAAGTGTCCTTTTATTAACATGCTTGCTGGCACATATGTCACTAGCCATGATGGTGCACAAATGAGCCTGAAAAATTTTGGTTGCACTTCTCAGCCAGATTTAATTTCATCCATGGCTGCAACAATCAAAATCACTCTTTCAGATATAGCCATCTTTCTTTCTCTGCATACACCTGTTTCCACTCATTCTGACAGTTTAGTAGTTAATGTGGAAAGGGCAGCAGGGCCTGACCATAAGATCATGCTTGCATTCCACAGAGTCCAAGATGAACAGGAGAAATGAGTCTGTGACACCTATTTCATAACGAGCACAGAATAATGGGGTATTTCTGGTGCTTGAGTTCTAGACATTGACAATTAAACGTGAACTCTCATAAGAAGAAGTGTGCTTATTTGATATCTTGCCAACTAAACTGTGAGGCAAGATGCAGTGGATTTATTCTTCTGGCACTGCTAGTCACAATGGGAGCCAAACCCAGAACCTCAGTATCACATGGGGTAAATTGGTTTAAGGGAGTTGAGAGCCCATGAGGAACCTAGCCAGTTTTTAGACATGGTTGGGAATAGAATAATATGTGCAAGCCACAGACGGCGGATTAACCCCTTTTTCCTATTTTCCTATAAGCTGGAACCTCTGTGTTCCAGGTGGGATCAGCACTGTAAATATGCTCCCCCTCCAAAAAAAAAAAACCCCAAACCAAAAAAAAAAAAATCCTAAAAACCTAACCCCCAAAATCTGGGAGCATGAAGACAGTGAAGTATCTTTACTTTCTCTGTATCCCAGCTGCTTATGTATATAGCAGAATTAAGGATATTTCTTTCATCCCACCTTTTCTCACGTTTACACTGTCCTTGTACATCCCTTAACACAGAGGAGGTCTCYGTCTGATAAACACATTGGATGGTTCAAGTAATAGTAATAACAAACAGTGGGGACAGCTTGACTGACATAATCTATTTACAGACTCAAGGTGTAAGGAGCAATCTTGCAGGGTGCTTATCTGCCAAATCAATGGCCAATGGTACTGGGCATAGATAGCATTTTATAGGTTTAATCTCATAGTTCCTTTCTCACTTTCTTCATGCAGAATTCTGTCGTGTAAAATCTGACTAAACTCAAAAGGCTACATGAGGAATAAAAAGGGGAAATCTGGTTAATAAAAGGATTTACTTCAGCTATTAAAAATAAATAAGTTCCCAAACCTCCACTGCAATTGAAATGGACATTTCAAATATTCTAAGATAGACAACTACTCAGTTGTAGCTCTAATGATTATGATATGAGCTTATGATTTATATAAAAAGTCGCGTAATTACTGTGAATATCCTACTGGATTTTGCAATAAGGAAAGAAGGAATTTTCATGCTTTCTAGGTTAAGGATAAACATAATTGATTTATGGTTAACATGAAGGTCTAGGCTTATCTTCCAAATATATTGTATTTCACAGAGAAATGAGGATAAAGGCATTTTTCTCATTTATGTTGAAACAGGCTATTTGCAAGCCAGAGCATCTAGGAGCAATACTGGTGAGAGCTCCTACTAGATGAAGACTTGACATCGTTCATGCTAGATTCAAGTCCATCTGTTGTATGGCAGGAGAAAAATGAATGGGAGGTCAAAAGTCTAAAGAATAACATGAACAAGGTTTTTAAAGGACATATTTATAAAGTAACACAATTAGGAGAAAACAGGTCCACATCTTCCTGTCAGTTCACTACAAATTAATTTTGATTACTAGGCATTTCTTGGGAACTAATGGGAGTCAGAGGTTAATAGTCCAAGCTTGTGCCCTAGACCACTAGTTCTTGCCAACTTCGCATGCCACTGAAGTGCCCCAGACTAAGGTTCTCATTGTAGTTTAGGTTAAAAAAAAAAGGGGTGCAAATATATTCTAATTTTGGGAAAGCTGTATCAATCATGGGGCAATAGTTATTCCTAAAAGGATGTAGATCTGATCCTGAGAAACATCAAGATCTACCAATTCCCATCAATCCCTCTGGAACTCTGTTCCTCAGCAGCTGACAGAGGCAAGTCTCACTGAATCACACCCTCAATTTCATGACTTTGGTAGYCCAATTCAGATCATAACACAGAAGATGACTACATCTTCAGGCATTTCAGGCATTCTCAGCCACCATGAATACTGCAATCAAATCACAGCAGTGGGTCAAATTTAACACTCTGCACTCATCTCCAGAAACTCTTGCATTACATGCAACTGTCTCCAGAAAGGTCTCTTGCAAGGCCATGCAAAATCGGACCGCTTCAGAGAAAGTAAGGAAAAAGTTCCAGAGACCTGGTGAGTGCTGGAAAAGGCCTGTCCCCTCATTAAACCCAGTGGCTTACATTTTAAACATCTTTCTGGAGTACTGAATAATTTTGCAGCATCCTGCCTTGTTCAGCAGCAAGGACGACTCCTTGGAGGCGTAAGATGGATGAAAAAATATGTGTGAATCCACTGTTAGAGAAGGATAAATATGATTCTGACCATCCCATGTGACAGGATGAAAAAAGCAACTAGTTGTCATCTCTGTGTACATCTGATCCCATACTCTCTCCAAAGGTTAGACATGTCATCCGCGGCAGGATAGCCACTCCATGTCTGTATGGCTGGCTGAAGTGCTGGTCAGCTACAGAGCTCCCTGGCATTAACGATTTGTGTTCAGGCGTGTCCAAATTCCAGACACTAGTTTAACCCTGACTGAACTGCCAGTCTGACTCTGGCTGGCATTGATGACAGCATTGGCTATGGCTCATTTCTTTGAGACTTCMTCTGAAGCTTCCCTGCTCCCCTCCTATCCCAGGATGATGCCCAGCAGCATGTAGAAACCAGCAATTTCATGAGGTTGTTTTAAACACCAGTCCTTATATATAAAATCTCTCTCTTGTTAGCTTTGCTAAAATGCATGGCACTCAAGTCCTGGGTGCTTTCTAAATGGCTATCAATGGACTCTGCACTTAAAGGGCAAATGTAAAAAGAACAAACTGAACACATATATCATATACCTTTTACGGCTGAGACATTAAAAAGCAGAAACCTAATCTTTGGAATTTTTCAGTATAAATAACTGAGCCTGTTTATTCAACTCCTGAAAATGTCTTCCACGCTCTTACATGAAATCTTCTCTAGCTAGTGCTTTGAGGGAAAAAACTTCTCAACTTTCCACACTATCATTTTCACTGTTTTCAATTTATAAAAAGCAAACGTAGCCTATTAAGAAAAGTTATTCCAGTGTATTGCTCTGCTTTAAAACACAAGGAGAAATACAAGACACAGTGAGAGAACATTCTGCTTTCTTGAAAACTTAATTCTTTGGTACAATTCATCTTGTCCATAGTTGTTGCTTTTATTAAGAATGACCTTCCTGACTTCTCCAGTTTGACATAAAAAAATCAAGATGGTAGCCACAAAATACCACAGAGATGGTGGCAGCCTGCTCTGTCTGTTCCTTATCTCCAGAAGAATTGAAATTATGGCCACTGAATAAGGGTAAAAAGCCATATGTAATGCACTTTACTGAACGTTGATCTCTGCATATTTTTCAGATGTCACTAGACAATGCTTGCACAGTGTTTTAAGAGTGCAAAGTATGGTTTGAAAAGTTGATAGTATTTATTCAGTGCTAAGACCTTCTCTAAGCTAGTATACAATGAAATGGAGAAACTCTTTCTTTAGAAGAGTTGTGCATGTATTCAATTTTAAGAGCAGAGTAGACACACTAAAATATATGTGATTATTTAAACATTTCTAGTTAATGATGTTGCCCTACAGAATAACAGGAAAGGAGACTTTATAAACGGCAAGCTACAGCCAGTCAACTGCGTGTACTCTGCAGTTTACAGCCTCTCTCTTTATTGATTAATAAGATACATAGGCCTTAACCTACATTCTTACTTAAGCCAAGCTCCACGGCATTTTGCTTGAATATACACTGCAAGGTTGCATCCCAAACACAGAGAACACTTGTTGTTGGGCATTGCTCCTACTACTGCAAGTCGGCCTTGCTGACCATCAGTGGCGTAACTCAGCCAGGTAGAGCTGAGTCTGTCTGTGCTTACAGAAAAATTCTAAAATGCTTCTGAAGATAAACCTAATTTTTCTTTAGCTTTGCAGATGTCAGGGAATTTTTTGAGCAAAGGAGATGCATCCCTTCAGTTGGCGACTTAATACAAGGGATATGACCATAGCTGCTCCAAACACTGTAACAGCCAACCTCAAATGAGCATGGAGAGAGCCAAGGGAGCTGGCTTTTGTGAGCGCCTCTCACATCACTTAGTCAAGCGTGAGGAATGACAGTACTCCCAGCCGAAGTGAATTTCACGCAACTGCCAGTGAAGATACTTCCATGTGATTTCTGAAGTATTGAGTATTTCATTATGGAGTATGCATTTATTAGTAAAACTTGGTAGAAAGAGAATAAGAACTCTTAAAATATAAAAATGGAATTGGTCAGATTTGGGTTTCCCTTCTACTTTTGTGGTTAACGTAAGCTAAACAGTAATGTTATGGTTTTCAGCTTAATGAATGCATTGACATGCAAAGTCTGTGTAAGATGAATGTGTTACACGTTCTCATATGCAGCAGGGTCAATATTCTTTAAAGCTGCTGGTACATAGTCTATGATTTTGCTCTGGGAAAGAAGATGTGAAGTAGCAAGAGAAATAAGGGATGACTTGGGGCTTGTAATAATCCTGTAAATTCTAAAACCAGTGGGTGTTATGCTTTTCTTTTCTACTCATACTCCTGAAAAAAACTTTGTTATTCAAAATATTGGTCCATGGTTTAGCATGAATAATAGATTTATTACTTATTGCTCATTTTGTCTTTTTTTTGGATGAAATTCTAATTCTTCCCGTATTATTAGAAAGTGTGGCCAGGAATCTGAGGAAGGACAGGTGCCCAGGAACTGAATTAGAATTAGGATGCCTATGACTTCTTTCCTCTTCTATCTATGCCTTTAGGGAAATTTCTACTTTACTTTCCCTATGCATAAAAGCCTACATATCCACAAATTTTAATTAGATGGAGTACAACACCTTCAGGATTGTAAGTGCCAAGCATTATTATAATCTATGACCTTCAGCTAATGAAGGAGTGCCCTGCTTTCACACAAAGCATGTCAGGTATTAGATCATTACACTGTTTGAGCGCTCTGTCCTTCTGACACAAGCTGTGCACGACCTAGTATGTTGGTAAATCCTTGCTTACACACATACGCAACACTGTTGAAGTTTGTCAAGGTACAGTGTTTGGTGTAAGTTGAGGGTTTGCATGTTGTAATGTTTATATTCAGCTTATGCAAAATCAAAGCCTTTTAGAAGAAGTCCTGTGACAGATTTCAAAGTAAAGGGTATGATAAGCTCTAATTTAACATATCTCAAATTACAAGATCAAATGCAGATTCGGACATGTTGGAAGAGAAGTTCTGCACTGCTGATGATAGCTAAAAGAATTTAAAACATGTGCTCTGATATGGCCTAGGGACCTCTTACAATTTCCATGGAGAGTAACTAATTTTTCTTTATTTCTGTCACTTTTTCATAGTTAAAAGGTTTTTTTCCTTCTCCCCTAAAGCTCATAATGTGGTAAAGAAGCTGTCAGGAACAGTTAAATCAGTGTATAAATCCCCATGAGAAAGAGTCCATCACACATTTTGCATATCTCAGGGGTTCAAGGACAGTGGGCAGGAATCTGATCTGTGTTACAATAATTTAAAACCAGACTAATTTCAGTGAACTCGCTGGCATTCTTCCAGATGTCAGTTAGAATAACAGAGAGCAGAGTGTGGCTCAGGAAGTGAAAAATAAAACAGAAGACCTGTGTCTTTCACCATTGATGCTGTAACTTGTGACAGAAACCTTCTCTGAAGCAGCGATGTGCTGGTGTTCCAACCATGCTGAATTCATTTACTTTGGCAGTTTCTTGATTGTTCCACTGTCTATTTATTTGAAATGGAAACCAAGTCATGTTGCCTGCTCCTTCTCCCGGCATATGATTACACAATACATCTTCCATTTTTTGCAATCAATCACTCCCAGTGCTATTTTCCCATTGTGTACCACAGTACTGGGCTTTTGGAGAGGTTTCCATTTGAACATGAGTGTAAAGGAAAAACCTAAAAATAAGAGAAAGTGTCTATGCATTTGCAATGTGTGAAGAATGTCTACGTTGTTCCATGCATTTGCTCGGTCATTTAATGACAGCTGATTTGGAACATATGCTTCTCAGACATTCAGTGTGCTTCTCAATTTTGGGTGTCAGAGCCAGAGATTTTAGTGTCAGATAAGCAAACTTTGTTTTTCAGAAAGAGTCAGGACCTGTCATTATTATGGACATCTCCTAGTTGGCTAGGCACAATCTCTGTAATGTAGCTGTTCAATATCAGAGACAGATGAACCAAATGTTTGGTATTCTCTGGATTCTATTCAAATTGTTCTGCAGTCAAATAAAGTAAAAACTAAAATAAGGTAGATAAGAGACAAGTCACATCTAATGAATTAAACACAACACTTGTTAAAATGCATTTCAAATGGAAAGGCAATGCATTAGAAGAATGTTTTGATTTTTAAAAAGGTAATTTAATCTAATTAAAATATTTTTTCTCCCTTCTAAGCTCAGAGCTCCCACATATTGGTTGATAGAGCACCCTTAGACAACTTATTTTATGCTTATACAGGTGTAGAAACTGAGGTATGTAGATTAAAAAAAATGCCCAAGATCAACCAGCAGGCTAGTGGAAGAGCAAGGAATAAAGTTTAAGAGACAGGAATAAAACTGAATAAAGGCCATACTTGAAACCAAAAAAGGTCTCAGATAGTGGAACTATGTGTTGCAGGTGGCCACTGGCCTCATCCAAATGCTGACAAAGTTCCCTTCCCTGTTGAGGCACAGCTGTGTCTGCCAACATCTAAGGAAGGGCACGGATTCTGTCAGCAACTGATTTACCTTGGGCTGGTGTTTCATCCATCTATACAAAAGCTGCAGTAAAGCTACCTAATTGATCAACTAATCACTCAGGAAAAGCGCTTCTGTCACCTAGAGGCTGTCATTCTCAAAGGGTTGGGATTTCCTCTCTTATTCCACTAAATCTCTCTTCTCTGTCTCCTAGACGGCTGGTGTTTCTCCCCACTGGCCATGCTGACCTTTTGGTCCTTTCATGACACAATATCTGCTAGTCT
The DNA here is from genome assembly GCA_035582835.1 of Phoebastria nigripes. Taxonomy (NCBI): domain Eukaryota; kingdom Metazoa; phylum Chordata; class Aves; order Procellariiformes; family Diomedeidae; genus Phoebastria; species Phoebastria nigripes. The sequence continues at coordinate 832,188 of JAYKAV010002813.1, read as the reverse complement.
TCCTTCCCTGTCCCCCTCTCCTTGTGCGTCTTTGTTGTCTGGACTCCTACTGCTGACTCAAGCCGCTGTTACTGTCTCCTCTTTCTTGACCTGTTTCATTCAGTAACATAGAGACTGACCCTATGCCCAGCACCATTTGTTTGTTCTCTGCATTTTACTCAGTCCCTCTGTACCTCCACTCATTTTGCTGATAGAGAACTGATGCTTTAAGGGAGCAGCACTGCCCGATTTCAAAGCTCTTGAGGACTGCCATTGTATGGAGGCACTGTTCAATGCCTCAGACAGGGGCGATGGAGGCTTCTTGCATCATTCACCTCTGCACACAGTGGCCACAACCTGGTCTCTGGCTGCAAAGTCATCAAACCTTCATAAGTGTTGCAATCACAAATTACTGAAGAGCTAATTTTTCTAAAGCTGAGCCCACATCCAACAGCTCTCTTCTCTGACAGTTACAATTGCAGGGATTGCACATGCACAGGTACTCCAACCGCGGGCGTAAAAGGCACCACAGACAGAACAAGTGAGATAATTTTTCTGGAGGAGACTGCCAATCCTACAGACTTGAATGGAGCAACCTGGCAGACACCTGACACATGCACAGGGCTCATTGGGCGTAGAAGACATGATTTGCAGTTTTGTTGCCTGACTTCCTGAAAATGAAAGCACAGAGCCTGGGCAAATGTAACTTGGGACAGTGTTGTGGCAATGGTGAGAGCTACATTATCATGCTTCCCTGAGGAGCTAGTTTTATGTCTTCACTGCAGTGTTAAACCAGGTGAGCAAGTCAAATGAATAAAATGAGATCTTTAAAAGGGAAACTAACCAACCAAGAGGAGGAACTATTTTAAAACGGGTTTGTGGTTAATCCCTTCTATGCTATTATCAGGGAAGACTGCCACAGCTGCAGGGTATGTACATCTCAACCCACTGACGTGCTTAACTGGAAGTGAAAAAGCAAGGGGTGAAACCTCCAGTGAACTGGCATCTAAATTACACCTTATTAAACAGAAAGGTGACATGCGGAGCGTATGAGTTGGGACTTGCTTTTTTCAGCATCTGAACATTCATTTGTAAAACTGGTTCTCTTGTTATTGTGTCAAAATGAGAGATTCCCAGCAGGGTGGTTGACAGGTTAGACAAAGAGTCCTGTTCAGTAATAACAGTTATGCAGGTGTTCTCCAGTTTTCCCTCCAGCATTTGTACAGAGCATATGAACTGTGCTCGGGCCTGATACACTCTTGCTCTATCTAGGATTTGATAATTATTGTGATGGAAGTTGAGAAGAGTTGTTTGGACTAGCACTAGAATACGTGAAAGAAAATAGGAGGGTCAATAATATTTTGCTTCTCAGGAAGGCTGGTGACATGTTCACTGTATCCATCTGTTGCAGTAAATGCTGCATTAAGCACTGACTTCAGAGATTCAGTCCATTAGAAAGATCATCATTTTTCTCGAGAAACATATGACCATCATGTGCCATAGGTACAGGCCAGAACTAAACTAGGAGGCATGGAGGCAAGTGCAGACCATCCACAGCCAAAGCTGTTCCCTTCTTCTACGTCCTCCCCCTACTTGGTGAGTGTTGCTTGTAGCCTTATTTTCTTTCACATAAGTACCAGCCACACCTAGCGCAGAGAAGAATTTGGCTTACTTAAGGCATATCGCAGTTAGAGTTGCAGGCTCCCTCAGATGGGCTTTGGAAATAACCATTTCTTGGGATAAGCATTCAGCTGAAGAAGTTCTAAAAAAACAGCCTGAAGTTCCCTGGCGTGCGAGTTTCATCAATTCTTGGGTTCTTTGAGAGTACTGTGCACTGTTACAGCAAATTATTCAAAGCCATTCTCTTCTCAAAGCAATGTAGAAGAGGAATAACTTGACTGACATGGATGGAGCTATCCAGGAGCAAAACAGGCATACAAGAAGGTGTGACATGGAACAACTTACATTTAAAAGAAACCTCAACTTGAACAAAATACTGAACAAGGCCCTGAGTAACTTGAGCTAGTCTGTTCTGCTTTGAATAGTGGATTCAACGAGGTGATTCTCGAGGTCCCTGCTACCTAAATTATTCTATGATTCTGTGAAAAGTATGCTATTTGTTAGAGACAGAAAGTGATGTTGCTGTTCTTCACTGATACAATACAAAGCTGCATCTGTTAGCATCCTGCTTCACAGACACCTTTGGAACTGTTATTGAGTTACTAAATACAATTAGATTTTTTTTTTTTTGATCAGTAATATCTTGTGCTTATTAGCCATTTATTCAGTAAACAATAGCTTCTCAGTCCAGTGAGTCTGCATATATACGCAGCCAAAGCGCTAGGCCTTTCCAGCAAGCAAATCCCTTATGATGTGTTGCCCATACTGGTGTCTAGCATAGCATGGTGCAGCTCAAGTACGAGTTCACTCTGCGGTTATTTGGAAGGCAACTGTGAAACAGTCAATCAGTAAAGATGGAAAGTGCATTTTTTATCAAAGCATTGGTGTGATCTCATAGAAACACTTTGGGGAGATGCTTCCTATCCTCCTCTGCTTTCATCCAAATGCTTCTTTTTATATATTATCAAATAGTTCATTCCTTTCTCCTCACCTTGTTGATGACTATACATCTCTTACAGACTTAGGATGATTCCCCCTTTCCTCTGTCTCACTCTCTCTTTTCCCCAGCTCTCCAGTGGCCTTAAAATTTAGCCATTAATGCTCAGCCAAGCAAGGCCTACACTGACTACCAAGACCATCGCAAAACCAGCCAGAGGAAATAATCACAATGTAGTAACCAGGAATTAAAAATTGCAAGCTTTTTAGCTTCTGCAGTGGTCTGTCCTCATCAGTCCAGGACATGGGAAAAAGCCTGGCCACATGACTTTGGTTCAGACCTGCAGTACAGACCATAGCCACAGAAAGTAAAGCAATTCACTGGGAAGACCTTTGTCTTTGTATCATCTCATGTGTTTTAAATTTCATTGCTTTTGGTGTTTGTCACTCTGCTGAAGATGCAGTTCTGTAAAAAGGGAATGCCTACTGACACACCAAGAGGATAGATGGCCTACCAGTAGTACAGTAGATACCAAAAGGTGACCTTATAACTATGTCATTCTTCTGAGAAATGTTGAATATGATGCTTTTGCAAGCACTTTTAGATTATGACGCTACCCAATGCTCTTTCTTACCCGATACCATTCTCTAATAGAGATAGCTACAACCAAATGATATATCATTTCTGTCTGAAAAAAAATCTGGTGTTTGTTGTGCAAAAACTACCAGTAATGGGACAGACATTCTCACATACAATTTGAAATGGAAAAGGGAAGAAATTGCTCATTCTTGCTTTCAAAACTTATATTTATATTGCATTTATATTTGCAATCTTATCAGCTCAGGTAGTGAGAAACATAACTCTCCCTGAATATCTGCAGGGGAATACTTATCTGTATCTGATGATCACAGGACTGGGAATGCCAACACTTACTTTCTCAAATGCCAAGGACCTTTAACTGTCAGCAAAGCAAATAAAATAAATCATACATGTGTGCTGGAGGAGTGGTAGGTAAGGGAGAAATGGATATAGTGATTATAGTTCATACTGGAAACAACGGTAAATCCAGATGCATGACTGACAGAATTTGTGAAAACATTTCTAAAGTAATCTTCTTTGTTACACTTCTCCCCCAGCACACAAGGCCAGCTAGCCAAGAGGAAAGATGGGGACTCAATACACAGCATAGAAGAGACAGGAAAGTATCCTGATATAATGCTGGAGAACTTTTGGTGCTCCATCTAACCAAAGTAGAGCCAGACCTGCATCTGAGATAATTGGCAAAGACTGGGAACTACATAACCAGCATCTGGGAGAAGACCAACATATAGTGACAATTCCAGGAGAACAAAGACATTTGTTAGACATTAACAGGATTGCTATAATTTAACAGGMGGTAACAAAAGTTCAGACAGAAGGTACAAATGCCCAGGGGGAGGAGCAGTTGATCAAGTATTACAGTGTAGTAGCCACCAATATGTCTTGTACATGTCCACATCACAGTGTACGAAGGACAGCTGCAATAATTTAACAGAAACAAGCCCAAATTTCATTTAAAGAATTTAATGAAGTCCTAGACAGTCACAAAGCAAAAAGTTATGAAAGTAAATGGTGATGGATGAAAGAATAATCTAAGACAGAAACAGAATGGTAAATTTTCCACATTGCAAGATACCAAGCAATGGGATGTATCAAGGATTTAATTTGATGAATTTTGTAAGGATTTACTTTCCATTTCTGTGAACACAAAGAATCATAGGGCCACTGATACTGCTTAGATGCCCAATTAAATATCAGGCTAGAAAACATAATCATACAGACATCTGGTGAGAAATTTTTAAGTACTCAGTAATGGTTTAAACCCTGTGTAACCATTGCTGATCTTTGACTAAAATGAAACAAGCCAGCTCTGAAGACTTTTAAACTGGCATCAATCACACCCACAATTACTGCAAAACCCCACACAACCCCCCTCCAAAAAATTGTTGGTACAAAATTAAAGACTAGTTACAACCAATCTGAAAAATCAGAACCTAGTTATATGTTTTCATAACTTTCAGCTATAAAAATCTACAATTATTCCATGTACCCATTCACTGCTGTTACTCATTTTAAATATTTAAATTGCTCCCCAAAATAACAGTTACCTGAAGATAAATAACAGCATCACTGACAAGACACTGTATACCTTTTTCAAGGACATTTATTGCATATTTTAGGAATTAATTGCTTCCCTGTTTCTAAGTATTTGTTCCACATTGGGCTGGAACAAAACTCTACATGGGCATAAACAATAGCTTTGATGTAAAATTAATTAGTTCATAAAATTCAAGTATGGTTTATTACTGCAGTTGAAGTGTCTGCCTAAAGGAAAATTAATATATTAAATATTTTTCCGTAGAATAGTCTCCATAAACTAGAATTGTTTGAAATAAGCTTGATCCTAAGGAGATGTGAAGGAGATGCTATTTTTAACATGAGAAGCAAATCATAGCTTCCAGTGTTTGACTTCCCAAATCCCTTTTAAGTTTCTCATTGAGTTTCAGATTGGTCTGTTTACTAGATCTTTTTCTGTAGTAAACCTGTATTTTATATATTTGGTGTGTTTGTGACGTGACTTTCTGGTCCTTCTTAATTCCAGTCCAAACCAGTAAGGCATTCTGGCAACTTGAAAATGATTTTAAATGATCCTTGCCTTCATTTATATGAGTATTGTAAATAAATATTTATGCCTTGATAAAACAAGGCACTTTTAACTATGTGCCTAATTTAATCACATCCCTATTTCCTGAAATATAAACTTTCAACTACATGGAAAGGATCTGAGACTGTTTTCCCAAGTCGCTTTTACCTGTTTCTTTTGTTACTTTGACATTTACACACGTACTGGAAAATATTCACAAGTCAGTTCAACATACGGACTTCACAGGGTGATCCACAGAGTGACAGCATAGTGCTGCTATGGACACCTTGAAGAGACAAGCCTAGTGCATTCACACAGCTCTGAACAGCAGTGAGGGGAGATTATTGCAGATAATTGTGCATCTCCCCAAACTGGGGAGTAGCAACTAAGCCCTGGGCCTGAATTTAGCTGCATACACAAGTACTTGAGTTTCCTTCCACTGGTTGACTATTGTCAATGTTGAGTTAAAAGCCCGTTTCCTCTCTGCAGTATCAGCTCATGGATTTCCTTTTATGTTTGTGCTGCCTTGCTAGGGAGCACCTGTCTGTGCCGCTTTCCTCATTTCCTTTAAAATGAGACTAATAGATAGCAGCCTGCCTATGAGGTGCACTGCAGGACGTTCCTCTTTGTACAATGCTTAGATCTTGTAAAAGCCTGATTTAATGCTGTCAGACCCAACAGAACCCATTCCCGTTAACATTTGTAGTGTCTTGGAACATATGACAGAAAAGGTCCTGTTCTGAGCCCCACCAGTGCTATTGCTGAACTTCTCCGCTTACAGCAGCACAACAGCTCTGCATTTAGACCCACTAGTTAAGAGCAGGAAACAAGCATTTGTTTGTTGTCTGAGTCTCCACTGTTTCTATTTCCAAAACTCATGGGAGAGCGTGATCTGGCCAAAAGTGTCTTTAAGAAAAATCTGGTAGCCCAGGATTCCAAAATTTAACAAAAATATGACAATTTTCATTGTGGTAAATCGCTCAGATCTCCAACAGTAGTTTAGTCATGCCCAGTTTTTGTTACCTTCCAACACAGATGCATTAAGAGGTCTGTATCTGATCTAATACAATATTTGGAGAATATGATATGCTGGCAAAGAAGCAATTTTCTGCTGCGATTGATGCCAGACTATCAAATATTTAGATTATTCATCATTTTAGAAGTATACGACAGTACATATGCATCTGATGTCAGAACTAAAGCATAAGTTATGCAAAGCACAATAGCTTTGAAAATATATTGCCTACTATTAAGAAAAAGAATAACCCTACACAATTTCAGAGACCTTTTTTCTACAAACCTTAAAAAAAATTCTGGACAAATTGCCAAGTTTACAAATATGCACACACATTCCACATATGGATATGCTTTAGTAATCATCTTTACAAACCTTTTAGGCTACACATGGCTCTAATAAATAACCCATTCACAAACAATATATTATCATCTAAAAAAAAGGAAAAACCCCAAACCCTTTTCATATACAGCCCAACAGTTCTAGCCTTCACTTTCAACCCCCAGCTCCATGATCAATCATTACGTCAGTGTTCATTTTTCATGGTTTGGTGTTGAACAATAAATGGAAAGGAAAATGACTGAAATAATTAATATTGTCTCTGACAATGAGCAAAGCTCAAGAAAGAGCTCGCGAGCGACAGCTGAGGACAGTCTGCCCTCTGTAAGTTGCAAATGTAATAAAATCTGAACTTTTTTTCTCTTTTCTTTTTGAACAAAGTTCACATAGGCCAAACTGCATGATGGGAAGGCTCACATGTCAGTCCCTTTGTGTAAATAGTAAACAGCTGCTGTTAAATGTTTTACCCCTTGAAGGACAATACTTATTAGCTCAAGGTTAAGAGCCTTGCAGAAGGTCAGCCTAGCTACTGCAGAGATGTGAAATATCATCCTTTGGCTATCTGCTGACACACAGTCAAGGGCTGAGTTATGCGATACGGGCAATGCAAGCTTCATTGCTCGGAAGACGACAAAAAGTTGTGTTCCTCAACCCCCAAATTATTGGGGCAGTAACTGCTTCTGACTGGTAAGACCCTTTCTCAGCCTTGATCCCATGAGTTTTCTTCACTCCCAAGTCTCACTGGATTCAGTTACCTCTATCACAAATGTATGCTTCTTGTGTACGTGAGAGCCAGAAGAAGACCTTTTGTCTATGCGGCCTGTTTTGCGCAGGGATGGAGGCAAGCCAGGAGGAGCGGCAGAAGAGTCCAGGAGAACATATGACCAAGTGGCTCAAGTTGTTCTCTCCCTGTGTGTGAGATCCTGCATATCAATCCGTACGCAGGCAGGCCTCATAACAGGGAAAGACAGTAGTGCTAACGGCAGCTGGGTAATCATGCCTTTCTGGATTTTTTTTCTGAAACTGGTTTGCACTTTTGGGAGGGACTGGCAAAGCCTTTCCGTACTGTGGATGTGGAGCTGAAGCAGGAGACACCTGGCAGTGCGGTGCTGGGACAGAGGGAGGTGAGGGCCGTAGGAGAACAAGCGCTGAGGACCAGTTGTCTGAGCTGGGAGGTAATGGCGTGATCTTGACTGCGCTGTCTGCATTTCCCCCAGGGTGGTGATGCAGGTGGTGGGGGGAGAGAGGTGACACACTCCCCCACCTTTCTCCATTTAAATCTGTGCCTGATATATCTGGCCAAAGTGCAATATATCATACTCGTTCATGGCCTGTGTTAATACTCCTTCTTCTATTAAATTGCACATTAAAATAATAGGAGGGTATAATCTGGCTAATTTTTTTTCCTCACTGTTATTATTTTTTTCTTACATTTAATGAGGATTCTGACTTCTCAGATTTGTCAGAGTTAACAAGAATATGCACCTTTTCCTTGTCAGGTAGGACTCAAACTTCTCATCTTAGTCTAAACATGCCCAATTTTTGTTTTCTTCTAGCACCAACACATTAGACATCCAGGCTATCCCAAGACATGGAAGATGTATTTACCTTGGCAAGGAAACCGTTTTGAGCCTGACTGATGCCAGACCCTAGGCAGTACTGATTATTTCTCTTTTTGGTGGTATGCAAAAGTCTTTCATCAAAATTAAGGCCCAGGGCATTCAAATCCTGATATATTTTAGCTGAATGTGACCATGGTTATGTTTCTGGCACACTGAGCATCTTTTGTCACAAAAATAAAATGTTTTGTGTGGCTCTATTTTCAGTCTGTATCATCATTGTTTATCTAGTGCCTAACAACAGAGTATACCCGCCTGTGAAACTCAGTATGCTTAAGGGTACAGAGATCACTTTGGCTTTCTGCAGGTTGTTGCAAACTACTCCAGTACTCATTTCATGTACAAATGCTACTTGTTTGATTGATGAAATATACCTCTGAATGCAGAAGGCAGGTACACAATAAAAACAACAAATTAATAAAATTCTAAAAAAAAAATCTCCACCATAAGCCTTCCTATCTCAGGTCTGACTGCACAACACCATTTCCCAGGCCAAAGAGAAAGTAAAAAGGTGTCTTGAGCTGCCAACAGGTTTCAGTTCCCTTGCACTAACACCATCCTGATGCCCCTCCTCTAAGAACATCTYGGGTTTAGACTGGGGTCCTGAGCGCTGCAGCTGATATCATCTTTCTCCCAACAAAAGGAAGTAGTGTCTAATCCAAACCGACTTCTAGAGAGTGAATCAAAGCACAAAGGATGAGTTTTTATTAATGGGTGAGTGGTACTGAACCCTTGTGTAAGTTTGACAGGGATGATAAAGGACCTCCCTATTGCCAGCAGTTACAGCAGGTTCCTCCTTTCCTCCACAAAAAGAGGTTTTAAGGGTCTGGTCTCAAGTTCTGATTTTCATAAGTGGCATTGCAATAACTGTAGATAGTCTCCTATTACTGGTCCTGTGAGAAATAGTGCCAGCAAAACCCAGCAGCACCGAGCCGTGTAGCACTTAACGGGAGTAAGGCTAGAAGGGAACTGGCCCTTCTGCCTGTTGTCTGCAGTGCATGAGCTCACTACCATTTGGAGACACAGAATAACGTGCTCCCTGAAGCTAAACAGCACCAAGCAGGTGGGCAGCCACATGTCGCACTAGCCTACATTTCCAAGTGACCTTCACTAGCAGCCCCGTGCACAACATATTGCATTAATCCGTTCTGGAGGTCACAAAATCATGGCTAAGTGTGCTGCGGTACAGATCCAAGAGAAACAGTTGCAAATGCCTAGCCAGATGCAGACGGAAAAATGTGCTTTTCATGTAGCCTGTTCAGAAGACTGAATAATTTATTAGTGCATCACATGCTATTTTTCGAAACTATGCCACTTTGAAGGAAATCATATATTTTAAATTATAAGCAGGTCCTACTAACAACGTGAATCACAAATGCCAAAGCAGACAAACCATTGTGTGTCCGCCAATTCCATGTCAAGTGACTTTGATTACATCATTGCCAATGGATAGCTTAGAGAGAAACAGCACATCACAGTAATGAAACAATTACTGCTGCTCAGTTCAAACATAACTTGGTGCTCTCAAACCTCGATATAAAGGCCTTGAGGTAACCCTTCCCGGAGTGCCCCCAGTACCTCCACCCAGCCTCTCAGTAACAGACTATCAAAGGCTGCGTAGTGGATTAATTCCAGTGGCTTTTCTGGAGTGGAGCGAGGCTGACAAATGAAATACAGTTTGCCTGTCTCAGTGTGGGTATTGTTTTCTGCACTGTAATGCAGCACAGGTGTTGCAGGCCAGGAAGGAGACGCACTGGCAGAAGTGCGATAAGGAAACTCGTGAAGGAAACTGTGCCACAGAAAGTTGGGGAGAGGAGGCGAGGTGAAGGGCCCCCCAGCCCCCGAGGGTACTGCTGGGCCCTGGCATTCCCCCAAGACTCACAGCGTATCTCTAGGTACCATATGGTTTGAGGATGAACTTCCTGTGCTTCTGAGGGGTGGAAGAGAAGGAGGAAGCGTCTATGTATGGGGAGAATAATTGCTTCCCTCTTCCGCTCCTTCTCCCCCTGTGCCCCGAGCATCAACTTTACACCACCATAAGAACGAGGTGCGGTCTGATCTGCAAGGAGGCATTTGTAGATAAGACCTCGACTGAAATGCATGGGAGAGCAGAGACTAAAAAGAAGACAGGGTAGCACCCTAAAGGCACATGGTGTATCTCACAACAGCAACAGCCTTACTGGTGTTTCATGGTAAAATGGACAGTGAGTTCACAGGGCCTCAGATCATCAGAATCAGTTTTATTCTGGTTTCAAGAAGGATCTGTCCTATGTTTGCACCACACTGGTTTTGTAGTCCTGCAGGAGTCTGTGCTTTTGTGGCCGTACATGCAGTAACAGAAGATTTGTTACTATCCGCAGCCCAGCCTGCCTTATCCTATAGCTTTTATTGCACAGAACCATGTCAGAAAATCTGACAGTCCTCACCAAAAATTATTACAGTACGTGATGAGCATCATTTGTGATTGGAGCAGGATGTGAAAAGAGGAGGCAATTTTGTTGTGATGTATCACATTTCACAGAATGTAAGGATCCGTGTTATTTCTATTAAGATAGTTAGAATGAAATTAAATTTTCAGTAGTGAGGACAGGGCACTGAGTCAAAAAAAAAAAAAAAAAAAAAAAAGTAAAGATGAAAGGGCTTGAAGTCTGCAAAGGCGCTAGTCTGTGGAAACTCCACCTAGAGGCAGATTTTCACACACATCTGCCAAAAAAAGCAGCACAATATAGGCTCAGTTGTGGCAGTGGCATGGGTAACAAAGACACTCAGTACATGCACAGGTTGATACATTGCTCCCTACCCTCGTTATACCCCTAGTCTCCAGATTACATATGCGACTCCAGACAATATTTTTTCATTAGCAATCTGGATATGGTTACACAGAGAGCTTTAGCCATGCGCTAATGAAAAACAAAGAAACCCTGCTGGTGGTCAAAACTAAACTGGTTCTCAGGAAATTAGAAATTATATGCAGTGGCGTCACATGCTTGTCTAACTTCTCCGAAGAAACTTCTTATGGACAAGCAGGTGTAGTTCTCTCTTGTGTGGTCATTTTTTTTTTTTTTGATACCAGGGCCAGAATCATACTCAGAAGTCGCTAGCTTGGGCTGAACTGGCAGGATCTGGCCCTTATTCTAGGACAAATGTCCCTATTTGAAGCGATGATCATTCATTCCTTTATTTCTGTAGGTAACCTGAAATGTGAAATGACAATTTTAAAATCCTATCTCAATGACTATATTCAATCAAATTACCTTAAACTTAAAACTAATAAAATTATCCTTATCAAATAGTATCTCATAAAAAAAGGTTATATCATTTTACATATTTTGATACAGAATTAGCAATTCAATCTCAAAGTTTGAACTCATCTTTTCACAAAAGCTGCAGTAAGATAGCTCAACTATTTTGGTGTGCTTGCAATGTCACTGGAGGCGATCTTTCTTGGTCAGATTTTTAGAGCTGTTAAAATGCTTAATTTCCAATGAAACCAACCTTTAAAAAGCTGGCCCACTTTTTTCCAAATTAAAGTGGGGGAAAAAAAAAGAAAGCAAAAAAGAGAAGCTTGTTTGAGAAATGTTTAAATGTCAAATGAAACATGGTAATGCAGACTGTAGATCTCTTCCTCTTCTCTTCGGCTGCTCTATTTCAGCGTTCTACCCTAGATGACAACCTTAGCCTTTGGGCTGCTCCCCTCTTTCCTCTGAGCAGGACTATCTGCTCAAGCTTTCACCAGTGTGTTGGGTTGCACTCACACCATTTGCCTACCTCTCCAGTTAAAAAGTTGGTTTTGGAATTTACATTAGCAAAGTCGTGACTGTGTGGCATACTTAAATATACACATCCCAATTAGTCTTTTGTTTTGCTTTTACATTAATATAAGTCAGAGGATTTCTCTGAAGTCCCACCAGAGTCAGTCAAGAGTAAGAAGAGTTAAGATCTTCATCCATACCTGGTACAAAACAGGTTTTGTATTAGACCAGGGAAAACAGACTCATAGGAAAGACAGTGCAGTAAATCCATAACACATTTTCAGTTTTAGTTCTGATTTTCCTTTTTTTGCCTTCTTTCAGCTCCTCTAAGAGCAATACCAAGCCCCTTCCGTTGACATTGATGGAACTTATTGCAGAAATCAAAGTAGATCTATGGCCCACAAGGACAATTGTCATCTGAAGGGCATTTTCCAGCATATTCCAATTAACAGATCTGTGAACTTAACAGTTCTCCAAACTTCATTACATCAAGCTGATGAAAGGAAATCCCTCTTCCTACTTGATTTTCTAAATATTTCTGTGCAAAGCATTTTATGGCAAGGAAGCATTTCTAATCCAGATGCACATAAATTTTTAAGCACAAGGAATTAAAAAATTAACACTGTTACGTCCTTATAAAATACCGCTGATTTTTATATTGATTTCCTATCTCTTTTCCTTCCTCCTCCCTTTCTTTGTCCTCCTGTTTTCCTGATTATTTGGGAGACTGAACATAAAGGATTTTTATAGAATCATCGATATATCACAGATTCACTGTATTATTGGCAAAAGCCATATTGAAAAGGACTTTGAAAAATAACTGCTTTCCAGTGGATTCAGCTTCCCAAATTCCGAATGTTCACATCTCTATTTACTGTTACTTTAAATAGCTTCATTTCTATGGATGGCTGATGAACTTCCCAGATGGAATATAAAACTCTATGTAGCTCTTGAGGTGCTCCTTTTGCTCTTTATGAAGAATAAAGGAAGAAAAATAGCTTTCAACTGGTAGGATTTTATGAAAAATAACTGTTCAGAAAATTTTCAGACAAACTGACCACCTGAAGATTTTTGGCTGTAAAATATTCGGTTTGCTTTGATGWAAGTTTTTAATTAAAGATCAGACTACTTTTGTGCACAAAGAAAAGTAGCAGCATGACAGTACCTGATGGATTAAATGAGTGCATACTATGCTCTGTTGTTTCACTGCTTTTTCTAAATCACTTAAAGCACAGTTGCTGCATGCCTAAGAGTTGTGAGGAACATGCTCTGCCCTTGCAAACGTATTATTTTCATTCTTGAACAGCAAGGAAAAAAAAAAGTCATGTTTCTCCTCTATTCCAGCAGCTTTTGATTGAAGAGCTAGAAAAATAATTTGTCATTGCAGCTTTGGCTACAACCCAAGCATTGAAGTCAATGGAAACACTTGCAGAAGTCCAGCCTGTGATTCCACCCCCCATTATAAGGGCCCTCCTTTTTCAAATTGGATTTTTGGGTAGATTTTCTTTGGAGAGTTCTAAAGGTTTAGTGAAATTCTTGAACAAATTTAAAAGTGAGAATTGAAGAACTGCATCAAGGTGGAGCATTCGTCTTTTAGTTCAGATAGAGCAGCTAAGTCAGAAAGATGTCATCTGGCTAAAAGCTGTGTTTAAGTGTCATGGCTTGCTCCAAAGACCACTGAAGTAAAAAAAAAAACTTCTTAGTGTCTTTAGTGCAGTTTGGAGCCGGACCCAAGCATGAGGAAAAAATACTAGACTAATGCAGACTAATCTTCTGTTCGCATTTGGGATTAAACTCTGCTCCATATGAGACTGCTACGGTCCATAATAAATACCACAGAGATGGGAAAGCAAGGGAGATTAGGGGCACTCATTTTTATTTCATTTGTTCGTAGCACAGTCTGCAAGACAACAACAGAAAGGGGAAACAACTTTGTATTTATTATTATGGCTGAGCTGCATGTAATAAATTATGGAAGAAAAAAAGACTGAGGGATAATTGACTGAAAAAACAAATGTCAGTTAAAGTAAACACAGCAGTTTCCACTGAACCTATTTGTAAAAATGTCAAAGGAGTTGAGTTGTTTTCCTTCACAATATTTGTGCTGGTATAAAGGGACTGTGGTTTAATTAAATTTCCCCACAGAGACTAGGTATTCCACTAGATGTCACTTTGAGACTTTGCTAAGATGAAGGACAGCATCCCGATGAACGGATGCAGCATCCCCCACTGCAAAGAGGATGGGCTGAGAGCTCTCTTGCAGCAGGAGCCCCTAGTCAGGAATGTAATACTGGGGTATATTAAGCACAAGGAGGCTGATTACAGATACATAACCACCTGCCAGGAGAAGAGCTGCCATCTAGAAATGTGTACTACCAAAGATTATCCAGCCAGTAGAAACTTTTTGCACTGCTCTCAAGGGAAGGAGTGAGGAGACCACTGTCTTTGCCAACAATCCACCCTGTCCCCCCTGCAGTGACACAGTGGGAACAGGGTCAGGCTTGGTGGGAAGGGCGATGGGCGCTTGGGCAGCTCCCCTGAGCTTCCACGGGAGATTTGATGGATCCAAGCAAAGCGCTGATCCAGCAACTGCCCCAAACATCTCTCATCCCTCAGCAACAGGAACAAGGTACTGGCCCTGATGTGGACATTTCTTCCCAGAGCACCTTACAGGCAATACTAAGCAAATTAAAACCATCTCCAATAAAGGGAAGTAGATGACTGAACCTTGGTTTGGAACTGCCCTGTTCTTTTGACAATCAACTGTTACTTAACACACCAAACAAAGGATGTCAAGGTTTCTCTAAATATCATATGCTGAATATTGAATAACAATAGGGAAAGTAAAATGTAGCATACTTGTTCTTTTAAAGGCAGGTGAAAAGTGAATGACATGTCTCTGTTCCCAGTAAGGCAATAAAAGAGTCATCACAATAGCAGAACCCTGCCTTTTTAGCCCAGTCTAAAGAGGCTTAATCAATCAAAAAAGGGAGAGCAAACCAAAACAAAACCCAGTTCATACCCTCTAACAATGCTGGCACACAGATGTCTCTGCATGGAGCAAGACCTTGTGTTTGCACCTACACTCAGCTGTGGTAATCACACAGAATAGGCCGCTGGGACACAAAAATCCAGGAAATGTTAAAAAAAAAAAAGAAAAAGGCAAAAAGCACAAAGAAATATGTCTGCGCATTAAATACGCTCTACCACATTTACTGCCAAGGGTGCCTGTCCAAAGCTCCAGCAAGCTGCATACTGTTTGTGTTGTCAACAAGCAGCAGCTTTTGTACCTATGCACGTTTGTTTACTAAATATATGAAAACAATGGAGCTCAATTAAAAGTAGATTAGCCACACATGTACCAAAGGAATGTGTACTTAACTGACTAATGGTGAATCTGGCTCCAATTCAATCCCCTGGAGAGGCTGCTCTGGCATGTCTGCTGAGGCCTTATTGGTATCCCATCTAGGCACAGCAGTGGTTATGGCTCCTCTAGAATATATTAAATGGATCGTATAATAACCATTGCGCAGATGTTGCAATAGCAGAAGTTTGCTGAAAACGCGCAGATGGGGTGGCAGATTATCCTGGGAAGGGAACCATGAGTTGATGGGTTCATTTCCATTATTGCTTGGCAACRCACAACATGCGTCACCAGACAGGCTGGAAAACCCCTTTCAAGGAACCAAAATGAAAGCTTACACAGGGAGATGATTTATAAAGGAATACTGTCAACTGTGCAAGCCTATGGAGAGAATGTCCAAGGGAGTTTCTACTTCTGACTTTATTAATGAGAAGGAAAGAGAGTGCAAGCAAGCAAAACAGCAGGCTACGAAAGTATATCTGAAAAATTATAGAATTAAATACATCTCCTGCCAAAGACTTCAGGTCCTCAGTAACTCTGAGTCCTTCTAAGCAATAATCTGAATTAGAGCTCTGTCCAACCCAGCCCCTTTGATCTAAGCAATTCCTTCAGTCAGAATATTCTAAATTAAAGATTTTCAAATAAATCCAAGCTTTATGCTGACTTGGGTCAAAATCTTTCCGTAGTTACTGATGGAAGTCTGATTTAGGATTAGCAACCACTGGTTTGAGATAGCCAAAAGCCACTTCAGTGATTTTTTTTTTTTCAGATTCTCTTGCGAAGGACTCAGAGAAGAGTTATATCCCACTTTCTTTTTTTTTAAATTCAAATATATGGAAGAATATTCAGATGATTTTAGAAGTATTTTACTCACCTAACCCACAAATTTTATTACTCAGAAATATATGATTAAGACAATAATTTCAGCAATACATTGATATAAAAATTACAGAAACTGTATATGAGTTAGATAATCATCTCACAAAAAGTTTTTGCCTTTTTTTTAAAAAAGAAAGATTTCTTGAGGAGCTGACTTCACATGTGAAAAAGTTTTGTCAGCCATAATTAATTGCTTTGTTGCTTCTGCTGATGAGCACCGCTTCCTAAATGATCATGAGGCCACAGATTTTTGTGGCACTGCAGAAGTATTTCTGGTATGTGACAGCTGGTTTGCTGGGGAACCTATCCCATTTTTTGACAATAATTTTGCAACACGTATCTGCAATGCTATATTTGAAGCACTCTACAAAGAATTAACTAACCTACCACAATGGTTTTTATCTGTCCACCCAACTAAAGCAGATGGGTCAAGGAGAGGCTAGGGGATACTCCCCAAAAGAACAATTCAGTGGTAGTTAGATGTATAAACAGAAACTCATACTACTGGTATCCTTTTCTAATGACTAAAATGAATTCTCTTTTCTTATTGAGGTAACTAAACTCCAATATTTTAACTTAATCAAACTCCAATAAACTCCAATAATTATCCAATATTTGTTCTAATAAAAGCTAATATAATTCTGCCATTACCTTCGGTAAAAGTCCTGTAGGCTCTATAAAGAAAGAAATAAAAGCTTTTTGAAAAAAAACCAAACCCCACCTTTCAAAGAAATGCTCAGTTATCCCATCAATATAGTTACAGGAGTACTTTCATCCTCTAAAATTCAATAGCTTTGGTTAGCATTTCTATAATACAGCAAGAAAACGATGTGGAGGAAATCCAGGTTCCATTTAAGACAATGGAAATTTACAGGCTTCAGTGGAGCCAGGATTTTACCATACTAGGTTTTGGAATAACATCTCTAGGCATGTATTAAATTTGCATACAGGTTGTTGGGTCCACATCCTGTATCTTCTATAGTACTTTCCTGTAAACACTGAGTTTTCTTGGCTTTTGGCACAAAATGTATACAGTATTTTGCAGTGTGGTGCGTGTGGGAAATATAGCACATTTGTTTAGTAAGCTATACAAACATGTTCCTATTTTCAGATTAGAAATAGTCCCATTAATTTGATAGCACTGGCTGTGTACGTATAGAGATGGTGAAATTAGAACCTTTATGAAATGAAATAAAACGTTTCTTTGTGCATTACCAGTTTTAGMGAAGCAATGCATGTGTCTTTTGTATTATCTTTTGTGTTCTCAGTTACGAAAGAGATTGATCAAGCTCCCATGGGAATCTAAAGGTAAAGGACTGGACCCAAAATCAGATCTGGGCTTTTCTGAAATAGTAAAAAATGTCAACAAACAACTTGCACTTATTTCTCTGAAGTATTTCTGTAGCAATGATGGTATGCTTTCAACTCAGTTTATTCCATTACATAGATGTTCTGTATAAAATTCAAGATTCCATACTACGTTTTTGCACACAGCTTCTTTCCATCACCATATCAAAATAATAATATAAAAAATAGCATTCCTTTTCATACAGTGGGAGATAAAGTGGATGAACTGAATGCACTTTTATAAGTCTGCTTTTCCCCCATTCTCTTCCTTTTCCCATCAAGGGCTGCATATTATTCCAGTGTTCAACTGAATAAATGTACAACTATGAATGAATTTACATTCACATGGATTCCCTCCATATTATTCAGAATAAAGGCCTAAGACAAATCTACCACCTTTAAACCTACAGCTAATTAGGTCTTTGCTACCTCTAGTATCTTCTGCAGCATAAATGTATCTTTGGGCACAGAGAGATGAAGGGTTAAAATAAAAACCCCACTTACTTCAGGTAAACCCAGTGGGATTATGACCTGTTCAGAAAAGCATCAAATACTCCGAAGTTCTCAGATAGCTAATTTTCAAATGGATAGGAAACAGACACGAAAAACTTACCTTAAGTACAAAAGCTCTGGTCAAATTACATTGCTGTCAAATTGGTCAAAGTTGGTCAAATTTACTCAATGAGCATAATTTTAAGGTGTATATATTAGCAGAGTTACAGCTACTTGTCAAATAAATTGTTGGATGAGTACTTGCCGTATTTGTTTTAATACGTTATTAACAAGCATTTGGAAAACCTTACTGATAGTTTTTAGGTCTAAATCTTAAAACGGAATGGAAAAAAACCCAAACTTTTAACCAAGTAGGAAAATGACACCTACTTATATGTTCTAAAAGGACTAGTGATAGATTTATTGAAAAGATTTTTATCTATCTTATGTCTGATCGGTGGAGAAAATGACAACTTATACAAAAGGACCTTTCATGTATACCTACACACACACACACAGAAGCAGATCACATACATCTATTTAATACGCAAACACACATATAGTACTTCAGAATAACAGTGATCTGATCAGCAGGATTAATAGAAAATAATTGTGAAGACAAAAGGCTGTATTTTAAAATGCCAAACATACTGATATTTGGCAGACTAATATATTCAGTTTTGTTTATGATTCTAGAAATGATCATATTATCCACTACCAAATATCCTGTCAGGTAAACAGAGATCCCTTCTGGAGACTCTAAAGGCAAACTATTTTCCAAAGTGTTTTCAAATTAAAAAATCAATTATTTCAAACATATTACGGGGAAAAAAAAAAATCTATTCCCAGATCCATTTCACTGATTTATTCAGGCACTGCCACTGGGAAGAAAAACACCCATCGGACAATAGAATTACACTCTCCTCAATATCCAAGGAACACCTCATTTACAATCCTGCCAGCRTATGAAATTACATCGTTCATTCTCACACTGAATGACAGTCAAAAGGCCATTCTGCAGGCCTGATTTTGGAAGATGTACTCTCTCCAAGACTTTTAGACTGCATGTTAACATTTTCTCAGTGCTGCCTCTCTCGCTTCATTCATTTTTGTTTAGCCACACGCACATTTTAAAAATGGATTTGACTTGAGCACTTTGGGGTCTATCTGCTGAGAGAAAGACATTCTAGTGGTTGCAAATGCAGCTTCAGCCTAGTTTAGATACAGGTAAATGTACTCTTGTCATACATCTACTCTGCTATTGACCTACCAGGATTCATTTGTTAGATGTGTGGTTCAATCCCAATGATTTTCTTTCAACTTAATATATGTGGGGAGTGGTTATATGAGACCATTACATTGGTTTAAGTGATAAAAATTGGTGTAAGTGGTAAAATGCTAACAGGTCTTTGAAAGCTTGTGGTAGATACGATTGTTGCCTTTTTTTTTAGTACAGGGAATGATGCCTGAAGATGGAGCTGTTTACAAACTTCTGTAGGACAAAAGGGAACGTACCTATTGGCAACACAAACTTCACTGAAACAAGCACTGTAGTTACTTTTATTATGTATAAATAGACCTGCCAGTTTCCTAAACACTATAATAAATTTATAAAGTAGCGATATACCATATATGTATTTTTTCCACAAGTACTTATAAAATGTTTCATTCCAGAAGCGAAGTCAATGAAACATTAAATGAATGTTAACTGACAAGAGGCTTGTATTTTTACCAAKATAATATTTATGTATGATTTCTAATAGCGCTCAAAGTCTCCAATCTGAGTTCTTTATATTTTCATATTTTATGCCTATGTGTGGTCATACTGATTAGGTTTTGTCATCGTGTCATATTCATAGCTGACGTCTTTCCATTAATCATGCCAGAAAAGCTGTTATGTGCAGCTACAGACGTCAATCTTTTCTTGCCTTCTGCAACTCCAAGTTCATCCCCATGAGGGAGAATTTTAAAAGCTGGTTCAATGTAGCCAGCAAGCAGTATGCTTGTATAGTATTTCTTTTTCAGCATGGCCACTGGTGCAATACCTACACTCTTTTTTGGTGGACTTTCATAATCCTTCAGTGTGCAAAAATGATTCACATGCTGAAGTTAAGCAGTGCATGAATACTGGAAGAATCAGGGCCTAAGTAATCATAAAAGCTGTCCAAGTACACATATAAACATTTTATATGCATGGTTTACAGTATCTGCAAGAGCATACATATCTTCCTAGAAACTTGAAAAAGGGTTTACCTGGGTCCCTGTGCTTGCTTCACTGACAGCCATTATTATAACCTTAGCTTTTCATGTGGTTCTCACCTTTCTTCTGACAAAACATGCAATGTAAGCACTGCCTGAAGGTGCTCAATCCATTACTTACTTTAAATGGGTTATCCACCCGGATTATCTACCTACCTGATGTACAATTACTATTTTTTGTTGTGCTGTTAGACAAAGTTTTGGCTTTATAATAAAATGCACTATTCTCACACAAGCATACATACACACACAATTACATGCTGCCTTTTTCTTTCAGTTGCACCAGTTTAATTAAGAGATTTTAATCAAGCTCCAGTGCTGTCATCAAAAAAATTAATCTTACCCACCTATCTGAATATGAGCAAGCTGTCAGCTAATTTTTTATCTAACTTTTTAAAGAGCACTGCATAAGTAATTCCAAATACCATCTACTTCTTGTCTAATTACCAGACTTAAATCCTGAAGCTTCATCAAGTCTCAAAACAAAAACAAAAGCAGAAACAATACTGAGGGTGTACTTTACTCTTTAGAGTAACTAGCATCAAACATACCTACAAATACCTTTAATTTTGGACCACGGCCCTATCTTTTGTACACAGAACCAAGAAAGCCCAGCAGTCATTACTGACATTTGGAATAGCCAGTGAATATAAAAGGTTAATTTGGTCAAAGGATTGTCAGCACTCACAAAGAAAATTCTGAATTCAGATCCATGCGAGACCACATAGACTAAGTTTATTAAAGGTTTCACATTGTACCCTTGCCCTTTCTGGGCCAATGTCCTTCATAAAAAATCTGGCAGCAGTTCCCCACTCTCATTTAATTTGTCAGTACCAAGATGTATAACAACAATAGAGACACTATAGTACAGCGACAGGAATGACTGCTGGATAAAACACAATTAACTGCTTAGGATCTATTGAGAGAAGACAGACAATACAGAAATCAGAGAACTGGTATCACATGCTACAGCAGCACTGAGCAGCAGGCTCCTTGTTTTCCATGGTGTCTCAATTTTGTGCGTAGAGCTAAGGTAGAGTCATGCAGCGCACACTGTGGGAATCCATTTTTAAAGACAATGAAGATACAGAACGCAGCAGCAAGATCTATGTCTGAAAGGAAACGTTTTACTTCATCTTCTTCCCTGTCATGCCCAATGTTCTCAAGGAAGTTTACAAGCCTTAGCTTTCCCTTTGGGTGGAGGCAATGAGATCATTTCTCTGCATGTTTTAATATGTCTTGCAGATTTTTGCTCTTGTCTTCTCACCACTGAGATAGTTTGCTCTGATTCATTCAGTTAATGAGTGCATCAGTGGTTATTTGGATTTATTGAAGAGACAACATCAGCAATCTACTGTGGCTCTTTCTTTTTGGCTTGTTCTTTTTTTTCTTTCTTTGATTTTTTTTTTTTTTTAACATTTTCTTATTTCAAAATAGTCCTGAAAAATCTCATTTGCTCCATCATCATATTCTTTGTAATTCTACAAAACCTCTTCAGTCACTGGTATCTTGAGGTTTGACACTATTGTSCTTGGGAAATTATAGGTGGTGAGAGAGAAAAGGGAAAAGGAAGAAATGGCTGTTCATAGCATACCAGAAATCCGAGTAATTGAAAATATCTCCATAGATTTCCTTGGTCATATGTTCAACAGAACTGTAAGATTTTCTGGTAATTATAAAGAGAAAACAAATGCTATTGTACTCAGAATCTCTGACCAACTGTTTATCTTGACTGCATGTGATTTCTCTTCTCTGCCTTTGTGAATATTTATCAGATAAACATTAAGATAAACAATTTGAGCAACACTCTCGGCTACTGATGGCTTGCTTGGGTGTAATCGGTTGCAAGTTGAACTGTGTGTTATGAGCCAAAGGTGAGCTTTCTAACAGGGTCAAGGTCAATGGCATTCCCATAGGCAAAGATTGTTGTTAGTTGAATGAACCACTAAAGAAAATGGTGTGGTGTCATCGAACATCACTGATAAACCTGTATTCAGACTTATGACATGTAATAGCCACTAGTAACTTTTCTACTTTGCTTCTTCCTTTTTTTAAAGCGAGCAGTAGGTAGTTTCAGTGGGTTCATGATATGCATTAGAATGCACTAAAACCAAAAGACCAACTGAAAATGTCATCTGGAGTTTTTTAAATCGATGCCATATTGTACAGACTTCCTCCTTGCAAGCTTTATGTTGCAATTCACACACAGAGGTCTCTAACAAAAATATCTTTGGAAAAATATTCGGACCCATAGTTCAAAACCAAGACCCAATATCTGACATGACTCAGTTCTATTAGTAGGAAAGACCTAAGACAAAATGAGGATTGAATTACCTTTTTACTTGCTGGAAAACAGGCTATTTGGCATTTATTTTACAGTATCAGAAAAAAAAAAGAGTTTTTATGCTACAATGATCAGTTTTAAATTTAAAACTTTTACTTAATCTTATCTAGAAACAAATATTAAGGCTCTAGATACGAACGAAAGCAAGCAAGCAAGATGTGGACATCAGTTTGTTGCTAATTTTTCAGAAAATACTTAGTTTAATGGAAGTTCTTTAATCAGAATCGCATTAGACAATTATTCTGGACAATTTACTTTGTCTGATGGACAACATCTATCCCATATCCAGTGCTGAAACCTTCACTGAATTGTGTTCACTGAAGAAAAAAGTCATGCCTTTTCAAAGTTTAAATGTATAGGAGAAAGAAACTTTGATGGGCATTACGCATTTAATTACAACTGGAAACTTTAAAAATTTGTAAAGTAAAATTTTTGTATAGCAGAAAAATTACAAGTGACATTCTCATATGCATTATGTTAGTTCTTATTGCTTTGTTATTAATAGTTGGATTAAACAAATGCACGTATAATTGATTTCATCAAGCACTTTGACGCTAGCAAAAAAAGTTCAGGAAGTAGTATTTCTGAAGCGTCTTTATAAGGTAAAAGAAGAATATTTGCAGAAAAAATGCAAGCAATGTTAACAACAAAGCAAGCTGTGCCCTGCATAGCAATATACTGCATTCAAGAAAAAGAGAAAAGTATTTTGCCAAAGCTGGTAGTAGGTGAATTTCCCCTGTCAAATTAAATCTGCTTTACTGGTAAAAAAAGGCTGAAAAGCCGAGTGATTTCTGGAAAGTCTAGATTTCTCTTGACCAAAAGCCTTCCTTAAACATATAAAGTTCCTGCACCCGTTTTGTCAGTCCCTTTTTGTGGTGGTGTCTGCGGTCGAGCTGAGAACTGACTTCAGGAATCCTGAGTCACAAGCCAATGCCCAAGCAATTAGCTATCCTTCCTATCTTCTACTCCTGAAAAACTTAGGAACAATCTTGACACGCATGTGTGAAAGCTTCTGAGGGCACACATTCCAGTGCAAAACCCAGTCCCCTGTACGCCACAAAAACCTATCCCTCCCTGTGTGCTCATCAGCAACTGCTGCAGTTGTTTTCCATGTGTCTATCCAAAACTTGTTCTAAACACATTTAGGTAGAGTTGTTTGAGCTTGCAATGTATTAAAATCTATATCCATATATCATTACAGAAGATCAGAGAGAGGAAGGCTATGACAGAGAAAATTAGTTAAATTGAAATAAATCTTCATCAGTTGCAAGGAATTGCGGAGTTCTGGACTAGTGTATGAAGTTTCCATGTACCACAGTCAAAAGTAAATGCAATATTGTACAATTCTTTCTGGCCTATGAAGTACTGCAGTATTTTGAGTAAAATGTCTCATTATTTAAACAGAATGCAGTTAGTACGATTCATGAAAAAGTCTACTCTCAGTAGACCTAAATTTTGTATTTTTAAAGACAGATATAACTGGCACTTGCCAGAATATAGTTTGAAGTAAAAATGATTTCAGCTACTTTGGGACCAAGTCTGCCTTTTTTTTTCTTCCCCAGTTGAGTGCTGTGCTACAGAAAGAGGCATTTTCTCACAGTGTACTCTCACTGTGCCAATACTCAGAAGTCCCAGGCAGAATATCAGTACTCGATTGTCTCTCTCTCATGCCTTTCCAGAGCTCTTTTGCCACCCACAGATTCAACCAGCCACTCCTGTACTTTCAGGCAGACTCCTTCCCTTATCTTCTTAAAGGGATCTCCATAGACTCTCTTGCCTTTTACTTCCCTGCATTGATTTGTACTAGCTCCTTTGTGATTCTCCATGCACACCTGGGTCCAGTTGAGAGAATCAAATATAGCATTGAATATTGCATTGAATATTGCATTGAATTTTGATGTAATAGCCCCTCTCTTCCCCTCCAGCTCTCACCCACATCCATTGAAGGTGTCTGGTGCAGTTCACATACCCACTACAGAGCTTCTGACAGACTTATCATGAAGCCAATGCAGACATCATAGAGTCATCAAGGTTTTTTTTTTCCTTCCATCAGATTTGCATCCAGTTGCCAGACAGCATAGGCTAAGGTGACAAGGCAATTCTCTTCAGCATGGCTAAGTCTTCATCAAACATTTTGCTGACAGTCATATCTGACAAGCTATGTGATTCCTTTTTCTGCACTCCCAGCCAACGTTAATGTCATTGGCAAAACAATCTGCACAGACATGCTCAGGAAAAGACAGTAGCAAGGCTTTGTGCTGCCTGGGTTCAGGCATCCTGCCCTCACCTTCTGCAGCCTTTATCATCCTAAGCAAGCCAATCTCATGTCCTCTTTGGTCTCAGCTCTCTCAGCCAGCCCAGCTAGGGCCGTAGCGACATCTTTCTGGTTTCTTTTACCTTTCTGTAAAAACCTCCCACCAAATCCAAAGTAGCTTCTTCAGATAACTCACTTCAGCTTTTACCTGCTCCCAGATATGTGTCTGCTCAAAGAAACGTTTCCCAGTCAGTGACTAGCTCTCTCCTTGATATTTTTAATACTTTCTCATGTTTGTCTGTGCTCAGGTCCAGGGAGGGCCACCTTCTTTGCAACACAAACAACAAAGGCCTTGGGGCATGGGCATGGAGTTGAATGACACTCAATAGAAAGCAATAAAGAAAGAAGCAGATTTTGCTTGCACTTTCACACTGAGAGGTTGGTACGAGGTCCATGGTTGTGTCATACCAGAAAACTCCAGTGATCAAATCTTTAGAGGAACACACAGGCTTGTCATCGTTTTTGCTGTGGACATGACAATAAGCCTTAAAAGCCTAATAATACAGGAATGAAGGAGTCTTTCCACTGTGGGCTTGGTCTTGACCACTGGCTATCAAAACCTAATGATAGGTGTTTCAGCTACGCTGCTTTGGAGAGCTGCCTCACCACTTATTATTATTGTGCTGGTACTGCTCTTTAAATTTATAATTTATCTGCATTGGGAAATAAAATATTCTATTGAGTTATTACTACATGCCTTGTGTATGAAAGGTATATGGCCATTTCTCTCCACACTATAATTATTTGTTACCTCACAGGAGTTTGTGTTGTTTCATAAAGACTAAAACTGAAAAGTTACGCTGCTTGTGAAAAGTTGGTTGTTAGGAACCATTGTATATTTCATTTAAGACCTTACGAATATAGGATTACTACATTCATTGTTTCTTTCTGTTCCCCTAGTGATAATACAAATACATACTGTGAAAAGATGGGTTTCACATCAGCATGGGTGAATCTCATCCTGGAACAACAGCTAACTTGCCCATTTAGGGTAGAAGGTTTACTTTAAAAAAGGTGGTTAAGATGAGTGATTAAAATCAGACTTAGCTTTCAAGAAAAAATTGCACCCATTTGTCTGATTTCTTAAAAGCAATCACAACTTCTCTTAGGGTAAAAGAAGAAGTTACTATATTTATACCTCCTTTATTGTATACAGATATACCCATGAAACTGCAAGATCAATTTCTCCAATTTAAAACCACCAATTGCTCACATACTATTCATTTACCTGCCTTGTAATTATTCATTATCAGAGAGTCTTTAATTGCATGCGTAGGTATTTCTTTTCTAATGTTATTCCCAATATTAACAATAAGGGATAGCAGTCAAACTAGTGGAACCTTACAAGAGCTTTTAAGTTCCATCTCTTTACAGAAGTCCATGCAAAAATACACCTTTTGAAAGAATATTAGTTGCAAAATAAAACAATCAAAATGATTACTTTCGGCATTTATTCAGTTTTATACAAATTATGCTTCAGTCCTTACCTGCATGGTCGCATACATATTTTCAACAGCCGTGCTTTGTTCACAGCAGGTTTGGAAGGACACAGCATATTTCTGTTTTTACTCTTGTGTGATGGGAGCATCTCATGATCCACTGAACATCGGCCAAAAATCATAGTGAATGTTCTGAATGTATATTCAGACTCACAATGCGACTGGGAATGATGCCTATTTATATACACTGCATACCAGATGGTCCTGTCAAAGCTTAGAAGCACTTTGTAAGGGCAACAATTTTGAGATGGTCTCTACATATCCTCTGACCTTATATTTTCTTAATTTTAAATTCTGGAAAAAGAAAAAAGTACAACACATATTCTCTGAATCTCAGATACATTCCATGTGCAATATCCACAATGTCAAATGGAGGTTCAAATGTTACTGACATAAATACTTATTTCTGTGTTTTTACATGATAGCAAATGTAGGAAGAAGAGTTTGTCCCAAACCGGGATCAGGCAGACATTTCCTAGCCAACATTTCAGTGACATGCTGAAGAAAGGCAGATGCAGTCAAAAGTACAGCAGGTACAAACAGCGAGTAACTTTATATTTGTGAAGAATATGTGCAATTGAGCAGCTATTTTGATAGAGATACAGGGAGCTGTCTTGACATTTTTAATATTCTCACTAGATATGTGCATCGGACAAAATTTCAGGCTCTGGGAAAAGGTAGTGACAGAAAAAAAAAATCGAGGACAGAACTGAGTATTTTTTTTTTTAAAGTAACCGCCTTTCTTTCCTTTAATAACAGTAGCAGGATTTGTCCTATTATTCATATAGCAGTGTGTTTTCATACATGAAGCCTCACAAGCAGTAGATATACACAGACAGAAAAAGAAGACTGACTCCCTGCCAACAGCGTTACACAGTGAAAAGGCCCTTTACCTTCAATAGTCATTCTAAGCTTTACCACAGTAAAAGTTAGAGGAGAACACAGGAAAATGGCAGAACATTGACAATAAATTAATGTAACGAGTATAACTTTTCCCTTAAGGTTTTTCTTTAACCTCTCATTAGACCTAGCTCATATTTTCAAGTTTGATTTCTGTTACAGTGGGTAGCTTTTCCTCTACTTCCTATTCCTGGCACAGCAGCTATTCAAGAGTGGGGCAAAAAAATGATACTGGTCACAGGCAGTCACATACATCTGTGGTTCAGACTTCGGAAGGGCAAAGTTTAAATTTATCAGGAATACCACTCCTAGATGTCTGACCTCCAGACATTTGTTTTTCAGCAAACAGGACTTCTGTAATCAAGCCACACCTTTTGGAATAACCACCAACTTGTCACAGCAAGGCGGGAGGGGGCAGATCTAATCTTACTCACTCATAGCTTTGACGATAAGGTGCTTGTTAGGAAATCAGGCTTAGCAACACAATGTGAACATTATTGTATTAATTTCCAGAATGTAAAAAAGTTATAATGAAATATCTGCGATTCTGAATAGTGAATATTGGTTGTTTACAGAAAGCATGTACAGATGTCGAAAGGGACTTTTCTACTGTTAAGATAGGAAAGAAAGATTGCCATAGGAATAGCCGGGAGGC
Source organism: Phoebastria nigripes (assembly GCA_035582835.1). Classification (NCBI taxonomy): domain Eukaryota; kingdom Metazoa; phylum Chordata; class Aves; order Procellariiformes; family Diomedeidae; genus Phoebastria; species Phoebastria nigripes. The sequence goes on along the minus strand of JAYKAV010002813.1, from coordinate 804,191 downwards.
AAAGAAGAAACTTTTGAGGTGCAACCACCATAAAACCTATTAAAAATGCTATAACAATGTTCCAGGCTGCATGGAAAGAGTAACTAAGCATTTTAATTTGCTGAATAGTAAAGAAATTAAAACTTTTGTCCTGGTGAAAAAGGGCAACTCTATAATATGAAAGCATTGCTATTTTGCATATCAGAATTTTGGGGGCGGGGCTGATGACCTTTGAGAATATGCCCCTTTCTTTAGCTAAAGAGCGGCAAGCTAAAGAATGGCAAGCGGAAATCCCATTCCCTAGTAAGAACTGGCCATGTTGCTGCTAGATCCTTGATTTGTGGCCCAGTTAAACACTCCATGCCTGCATTCTGCTATCATGGCCCTCATGCTTTATCAGTGAAAATGAACTATATCTCTCCCACAGTATTCTTTCCACAGATGGTCAACTGCGAAATAAAAGATGTACTACAGAGACAATGCTTCTCTATGAAAAGAATTAATTCCAAAGACTGACATGGTTAATTCAAATCAGGCGTGTTAAAAACCAGAAAAACTGAAAAATACCTCCTTTGTGAATAAACAAAAATAGCAAGAATTTTTGTTAAGTTACTATGATTAAACCTTAAATATGCAAAAAAGAAAAAATACGGGGAAAGTTTCACTTCCAAATCCTGTTTTGTTCATGTTCTTCTTCCATTCCTATTTACATAGTTTTTTAGCTTGTTTTGTATATGAAATGAAGCTCTCATTGACCTTAAAGGAACCCTAGAATATTTCCTACAGTGTCCAGAATCAGGCCACAATTTGCTTACTGTGTTATTTCTGCTCCTCATGTCCAGATAAATATGTTTTTGATCCATTTTCCCAAGACCTTTCTTTGCAGGAGATGTGGATATTCTAAACTCTCTGCCTATTTTCTGCCATCTGAGCCATCTGCTTATGGCAGAAGAGAGAAGATGAGAAGGAAAGCTCAATATTAGGGGTGAAAGAGATTAAAATGCAAATAAATGACAGTACATTTTAAGACTGCCATGGTAGTTTGTATTTGACAAAAAGGCAGCATGGCAGGTTTTCCCTTGTTACTGTGACAGGTCACCATTTCTAATCTCAGGGTCATGTCCAAGTTCTCTCTTTCATAATTGCTTGAGCTGACATCTATTTTGACCTTTTTTCATTCTGGCCTCCCTGAATGAGGGAAGTCACAGAACCATAAAGAGGCAGAAGTTCCATAAAACGCCATAGTGATTATGAAATGGGACTACTACCCCTCTGGCTTTTGGTTTAAATGTATATGTAATGTGCCATGATATTTTAACACTTGAAAGTTGCTAAAGTACACATATTTGCCCTGTTTTGGTACAATTTGAGAGAGCTACTTGTACAATACCTGCAGTGTTATTTGTTTGTGATGTACTATGAAATATGTACTTAATTATAGATTCTCCGTATTTTTAGCAAGGAATGATTAATGACTAATTAGCCATATTTGCTAAGAATTGATAGTAATTACAATTAATATAATTTCATACAATTATTCCCTCTGCTGTTCTGAACAATCCCAATATCTGTCTTGTGGGATAACAATCTGMCCATTTTGTTTGACTCTATTTTCTATTTAGAAACATTAGATTAAGGTCTAAGCTTTCTGCGAAACACCTATGAACCTGGAAGCTGTAGAAATATTACACTGACCAAAATGCACAAAGAACAATTGAATCTTAGCTAGGACAGTTATGATGCATAAAGTCTGCTTCTTGATTACCAGGCTACACAGTGCTGGCTAGCTTCTTATTCACACTGTATTGTGATAAAACTCATAGTCAAATATCAAGCTGATGACGAGTGACTGAAAAGCAACTGTCAGTAGTCCTTTGGAAAGGAATCTCTACAAAATTAGTGCTTAACAAAAGTATTTTCACATATATCTATCCAGTAATTTGAAGATTACATTTAAATAAGTGTATTCTTATCTAGTCTTACTCAAGGAACCCTCTGTAAGTCATTGATTACTACTGGTAATAGTCGTTGGAAAATATAAAGACATCTAAAGCACAAATATTTCACTCATTACAGAGCTACCTGAATCTGGAAACTCCCTTTTCTACTATACATTTTGTCATTAATACTATTCTTTTTTAAGATGACCTGGGCTAGGGATGCAGCTGTACAGCTCAGAACTAAAATCTGCTTAAGTATTAGTACAGGACCGGGTGTGTGCCAGGCAGCCTTTGCTCCATTCAGTGATACAGGATTTTGTAATGCCAGAAAGGGCCAAGGGTTTGATCAACTAGGTACTACAGAGCAGGAGGAGGATGTGCTTTCTTCATTAGAGGGGAGAGCACAAATTCAGGGCAGGGTCGTGATTATCTGGTGACTATGAGAATATGGTGAAGGGCTGTTCACATGCCAGCATTGGTGATAAAGTAGATGCTAGGGTGTGACCATAACACTGTCATTGGGAAAGAAGCCCCAGGGGAAACTGAGGCCATGCAGTAGGGTTTTCAAGGAGGAAATCAGCATATCCTCTCACCTAGCTGAGCACAGAGGAAGGGTTTTCGGCACTGCCTCTTTTGTGCAGCTTCTCATATTGCAGACATGTAAGGTTGAGCAAGACGGATTTGAGCATTACAGAAGTAGCTCAGCACTTGAAGAACCCTCTATCTTCAATTTAGAGATGTGTTTAGCTTCTCAGGGCTTTATCTATAGCCCATTTTGTCCTGGTATTATTTTCTCTCATCTCTCCTTTGCTCTCTCTCTCACTAATATCACATACTGGTAGTAAATAGCATTATTGTAATCCAGAAAATAATTTCATATCATAGACAACTTCAAATACAGCAAAACCAACAGTGAATTAAATGTTTTACAATAGTAGAGTCACCCAGAAAATATGTGCTAAGTCTGAAGTTGTCCAGCAGGCAAATAATATCCTTTTTAATAAATACAGTGCATAATCAATCACCCTAAATGATAAATTAAGAGTATTATCTGCTCAAAACCCCCTCCTACCAGTATGGTCTTTCTCAGACCAAGAATAGAACTTCTGGGGTAGTGTAACTGCTGAAATGAAGTCTGCAAGATCTGCAAGCACATCAGATGCTGACACGACATAAACTGATGTATTTCTCTTATAAACAAGGCACCCTTGATGTTTTGCAGCCAGGAAGAGCCTTGCCCCAAATCTGGTAATATCCCTGACTGCCTATATAGCAAAACATACCTCTCTGTGCTGGGAGCCAACATAGTAAGTGATACCTTGTTTCTTGGTGTATATGTAAAAATACCTTACTTTTTTCTTTTAATCTTATTAGTAAACAAATAAATAGTCAAAGGTTTGTAATTTTTTTGACTAGTTCTCAGCTTTACTCTGTGGAAGAGTTCACTGTCCTAATACCATACTAGTGTAGTCAGCACACTGCACAGATCATTATGCAAAACCCATTGCACATATAATTTCATTAGCTTTTAGTAAGGCTACATGTGGAAGCCAAGTGATTTTTTTCCTTAATCAAAGGTACTTATGGGATATGTTAGTACAATGATCTATAGATTATGCCTGTAGTGTTGTTTAATGTCCTAGCCATATTTTCCACTCAGGAGAATTTGGAAAGGATCACATAAGGAGCACTGGAAATACCTGAATTTTAAAGAATATGACCCCAAAACATCAGCAAAATAGGGGAGCAAGATCTTGAAAAATTAGTTGGTTTGCCTTGGAACTACAGCATAGAAATATAACTTCATAGTTCCATATAATTGTACTTAATTCATATGATATTCTCTAAGGTAAAATAGAACTTGGAATGGGAATAAAACATTTAAAAAGGTGAGATACTAAGCATCTAAGCTGTATTTCACTGAAAAATCTTGTCTTCCCAAGAGGTCAATCTTAAATCTCCAAATTAGTTCAATGATAATGGAATAATTCTAATGTTACAATGATTTTCACAGTTTAGTTACATTTTATCAGAGATATCTTTTTTTCTTTTGTTCAAGTAATGTAATTAAGCACCATTAGGTACATTTTTGGGATTCGATTAAGTCATCCTGTGCTGGTTTTGGCTGGGATAGAGTTAATTTTCTTCCTAGTAGCTGGTATAGTGCTGTGTTTTGGATTTAGGATGAGAATGATGTTGATAACACACTGATGTTTTAGTTGTTAGAATGTGCTGGTTTTGGCTGGGGTAGAGTTAATTTTCTTCATAGTAGCTAGTATGGGGCTATGTTTTGGATTTGTGCTGAAAACAGCGCTGATAATACAGAGATGTTTTTGTTACTGCTGAGCAGTGCTTACACAGAGTCAAGGCCTTTTCTGCTTCTCACCCCACCCCACCAGCGAGGAGGCTGGGGGTGCACAAGAAGCTGGGAGGGGACACAGCTGGGACAGCTGACCCCAACTGACCAAAGGGATATTCCATACCATATGACGTCATGCTCAGCATATAAAGCTGGGGGAAGAAGAAGGAAGGGGGGACGTTCGGAGCGATGGCTTCCCAAGTAACTGTTACGCATGATGGAGCCCTGCTTTCCTGGAGATGGCTGAACACCTGCCTGCCGATGGGAAGCAGTGAATGAATTCCTCGTTTTGCTTTGCTTGCGTGCATGGCTTTTGCTTTCCCTATTAAACTGTCTTTATCTCAACCCACGAGTTTTCTCACTTTTACCTTTCCGATTCTCTCCCCCATCCCACCGAGGGGGAGTGGGCGAGTGGCTGTGTGGGGCTTAGTTGCCGGCTGGGGCTAAACCACGACACATCCTTAAGATAATATTGAAAATAAGATGAATTGCTTTTCATGATTAAAATGTCAGACCTTGGCAAGCTTTGGGAATACACCTCCTGAAAATACATTGCTCCTCTGTGAGGTCATAAGAAACAATGTAAGGATGTTAGTGGAGTTTCCATGCAAACATACTGGGACTTCAAGATTACAAGGCATACCCGCTATTTTTATAGACTGTACAATACTTTTCACAGTGCAGCTGCATCCTGAAAACTACTTGCAAATAGTCCTTGCTTGCATAAATAGCTCTGCTGGATTCTCTGTAACAAAGATGCAGTAGTCCTTACCCAGGCGACAAACCTCACTGATCCATGCAAGTGGTATTTTGCTAGGCTGAGACCATGGACTTTGAAAAAAAAGAATGACATATGTTTGAAAGATGAGTAGGTTTCAGTACAAAGAATTCAAATCTAACCAAACTTTGCAGGACAGAAATAAGCACAGCTGGTTTTACACTCCATATCTCTGGTTAATGTTTAAAACAAATGAGTGCTGAAAACAAGAAGAAAAAGTAATTCGGAAAGCCTCTTAGAGCTCTGTCAGTGTGAACTCTATTCTTGCTTTCTTTCTCCTCTTCCCAACCTACATATTAAAAAAGGAATTTCAGATCTGTCTGGCATGCCATTCAGTGACAGGTTTTATAACATTTGGTGAGGGCAAAAAACAGATGCCAAAAAGGCTGGTTTAAGCCATTTTTTATTCTTGATGGGCATTCTTTGATTAGAAGTAGCAATCCCCGAAGAAGATGGACAGGAAAAAATCCTGATTTAGTCTTCATTGCAAGGTTAGCTTTGGTGATTAGCCCTAGATGTTGGGCAGCAGGTTCACCAGTGTGGAGATGGCTGTATAAAGCTGTATGTATGTACTGCCTTCCACTGGGACTCAGAGCAACCCTGGTGGGGAATTATAGCTTTTGTGGGGTAGACTCCAGCTTTTGTTCAGCAGTATAGTGAGGCTCTCATTATTTTTTTCAGAGGACTGCGGGAGAACTTGTTGGCTTCTGTGGAGCACAAAAGGAGCTGTGGGAAAGTGGTGGAGGACTTTCATCAGACAAAAGGATTAGCCTGTTTCTCTGTGGTAAAGCACGTGGCTGCCAGCTGAAGTTTGCACAGCATTTGTACTCTTAATTTTTATTGCATCTAGCCAGCTAGCTAACTCAAGTGGGAACACCAGGATATTTATGTGAATTAAGAGCTTGCAACTCAACTCTCCACTTAAGACTGATGAACATCCAGGAGAATGAACACTCATATCATCTGTACCGTTCCTAAAATGGAAGTACTTGTACTCTGGGGGATCATATTGATACACTTCATTGCAAGCAAGTAATCCTGGATGAAAAAAAGTCAGGTGAGAGAGACATGATATTTCAGCAAGCAACTAACAGAAAGAAGCATTTCTTAATCAATGAGGTGTTTACTTTTAATGGAAGAAAACAATGCCTAACACTGGAATCATACTAAAATGACACATAATTTCAGTGAGGTCTGTCCATAAACAGTAAGAGATCATGCTTTTACTGACATAGGTACCCCCAACTCTAACCCCTGTAAATGTTACAGGGAGAAGATAATTGAGCTCATCAGGATCTATGTCTTCACGCATTCTCACTCTGCAGGACTTCAAAAGCCTACTGTGCCAGCTCACTCACCAGGAAGTATTTACACAAATTTTATATGCCAAGGAAGTTGAGGCCCTGTCTTGACACAAAAGCTTCCACAACTGTGGAAAATCTGTACAACTTTACTTCAGCCCTCCTGTAGCCATATAATATGGTATACAGTATTTACTTACCCTGTGTGTTCCAGGGGCCACAGGATAGACGATACCCACCTTACAGCAAAGTCATATTAGTCTTAGCATCACTGTTCAGTGAATAGCTCCAGGCATTATTTACCGAATGTTATTCTTGATCTGCTATGTATTCTGAATGATTCATTTCCTCATAGTCCTACCCATACAGTATCCAGCTGTATCACAAATATTGACCTGTCATTGCAAAGGGAGGTGAATGGGGGGTAACAATATTCATTCACGTGCTTATCCAGTTATCCAGACTGAGAGGCACTGACTCTTGATTTCACAGCGTACTACAATTGTTTTCCCTCTTTTATATAGTCATGCCTGGCTTGGACTTCAGATGCACTTGTGCATGCTCACTATTTTTACAAATTAGACCTCAAGCTCCTCAGCTGGATTTCAAGAAAGTGAATGAAAAAGTAGAAAAACCTGCTTTTAAAATGGCTTTCCTGTTACATTGCCACAGGAGAATTCTGTGGAAGATGCAAAAACAAAGGTCATTTGTCCAAGGAAGCATTTCCCTATAATAATTAGGTTAACATTCCTTCCTTTTCTTGCCAGTCTATGCTTCAGTTACTGCACATTTTTTAATTCCTAAAACAAAAGAACCAAAGGTTCATTCAAAGCCACCTTTATTCTCCCACCTCATTTCTTCCTTCTCTGAGGTCATTTCAGACTTTCAATGAACCAACAAAACCAAGTCCCTCTTTCCCTACTCTCTAGTTGTCTAGCTGCCCTTTCTGTCAATGCTTCTGTAGCTTGTCACAGAGATGGAACTTTAGATCCTCTGTCCAGACCAGGGTAACAAACATTAGAATGGGTTGGGAGGCCCATTTTGCTGACATTTCCAGAAAGCAGAAGAATGGTGAAAAACTGGAATCTGGGGTTCCATTCTGGTCCATGGACAATGTTCTTTGTTGGGTACAAATCATCCTCTGTACATATAAGTTTACTACATTTAGTCTCCTGGGTCCTTTCTGCTTCAGCCTCTGTCATTCTGTTCTTTCCCTTCAATCCTTACTTCAGTTTTGCCTTTCCTTCACCTTTCGCTAGTCACTGTCTCATTTCCACGAGAAGGTCTACTCAAATAGCTGAATTTGGTCTGCATTTGGATCACGAATAAATTTTGCATGGGCTGCTCCAGACATATGATGCTCCCTGCAATGCCAAGGGAAATCCTGCATTTCATACCATTCCCTTAATCCCTTAGAAACCAATCACCATGTGCTAAATTCTGTGCTGACCTGGAAAAAATGGAGCTAGCATACACCCTCCAGCTAAATGGTCTTGGACAAAAACACCTGAATAGCCTTGTTCTCTGATTCTCATACCAGTCCCAGTCATTTACACTCATAGTCTCTCTAGGAACTCAGTGCCTCACTTTCTTTCAAACTCCCATTTACCTGCTCCCAAATCCACTCTTTCTGTCCTTGCTCAGCCAGTCCCAGTTCTCCTTCTGTTGGTTCCTACTCACCCATTCTTTCTGGTCTGTTCTCTGCACCTCTTTGCTCTGTTCTCCTCCCATAGCTCCTTACCACTTGTCCCTTTCCTTTTTCCTTGTTTCTTTTGCCCCTCCTTCCTTTCCAATTCCTTTCACCCTCTTCCAGTGGTTCCCTGTCTTTGTTTTTAGCTCTATCATTCACATCCTCCTTCATCACTCCCTCTCTCCACGCTCACCTATTCCTCCACAGCTGCCAGCTCCCTGTCTCTCACCAGCTCCCAGGCTCCTGCTCAAATTCTCCTGTTCCAGCTTCTCCCTAGCTTGTTACCCCTTTCCAACCAGTCCTTGGTTTCATCAGAGTCTGATTAAAATCTCTTGTCCTAGGTTTCTCTTCTCACCAGAGCCTCAGCAGAAAACCAGTCTAATATTTGTCCCTCTGATTCAGATAGGTATTCGACCACAGTGCTTCAGAACTGAGAGCTGCTGAGACCATAGGGATGACAGACTGTGCTGCTTAGCTCTCCCACATGACCCTTCCTCCATCTGATGCASATCCTGCAGCAAAAGCCTTGGTGTTCCAGACTCACACCTTCTCAAGCACACTGTCAGACTGGCAACTGCATTGTCCAGACATAGAAAGGGGCTGAGAGGGGACAGAATATGCTCGGTTGGTCGATATCAATGACACATTTTTCAAAACCTTGATCAAGAATGGGGAGGTTTTCCTGGGGAAAATGGCACATCTCTCACACAAAAATCATTCTCCTGCTAAGTGTCATGTTCCATGCCAGCAATATAGAAGATGTTCTTGTGCTTAAAACAAATAGCCTGATTTTAGTTTCTTTTTGAGTCCTCATAATCAGAAACAGGTTAATCATTTTGACTAAAAATAAAAAAGGAAAAAAGAAATATTCAGATTGTGGCAGACACTTCCTCTCAAAAGGTTAAAGTTTTGAAAAGTTAAAAACATGTGAAAATAGATCTTGTAATAAGAAATTGCAAGCAGCCCATGCTACCGTAACAGAACCAAACATCCTTCCTGTGTGTTAAAAAGGCTCTTTTCAAAAGGGCAATTGAGGGATTGGAGAACCTGTCCTGAGGAGAAAACCCATGCTGTTTAGGTAGTCACCCACCATTTTCTCTGTCCCACAGAGTTTGCCCTCCCAGGGGAATGGCATTGAATTTCTTATGCTGAGTGGAGGGAGCCCAGGAAGAGATGAGAAGCACCGAGCCTATGGAATCACAGAACCTCTCCCACATGTTCTTGCAAAGGTCATAAAATATATGCAGGACTGCCGTCCTCTATTCAGATAAACTCAGCAGTTGCCTCACATCTTTTGGGAGCACCACTTACCGCAAAAGGCCCCAGGATAATGTGGGGTCATGGCTGTCTACTTATCTTCAGCATGGCCTTAAGATACAAATATTTTGTAATAAAAACCAGGTGGAATCAGCTATAAATAATAAGACCCAGCAAAAGCTGTCTATACTCTCATGCATTGGTATTCTGATAATGTTGAAGTAAATGAGATATCTACAATTGCCATAAGTGGACTATAACTCCAGGTAGTCAACTTCCACTTACAACAAAACTGTAAAAGAAAAAGAAACTAGATGATAAGGAAGTCTACTGTGCTGCTGACAGGTACTATAGATGAGATACCATTATGGACAGTCTGGTTCATTTGAAGTCAGTTTCTTTTATTTACAGATGTCATACATCAAAATGAGAAAGAAGTGGTTTTGCCACTGGCTTTTGTTGAAATTTTCTTCTTTGAAAAAAACATAACTAACCACCTCAAGGTACATTTCCCTTCATCTTTCTATCCATACAGAACTCTCTGCAGCCAGAATGTTTCATTATTTTTATGACCATTTTGCTTAATTTAAGAGGTGATGAACTATTAGGAATATTTTCAAAAAGTATCATAAAACTAGTATTGTCAGTGCCATGATGTTGCATGCTAAATTTTAACATGATGCCAGTGATTGCAGAAACATCTGAAACACAAGTAAAGAGGTGACTTGGGACCTGCAATCAACTGTAAATTTGTTTGTACTGACAGCACTCAGCCATAATCTCACAGCTCACACTAGAGATTCCTAAATCGGACAGAAGTTGTTGTACCCAAGCTCTGTCTCTGTAAAAAGCTGAACAAAAAAGCCATGATCCTAACGCTTCTAAAATGCTTTTAAAAGCAGATGTTGCATAGGAGGTAAAGAGAAATGTAGCCCTTATTACTGTGGTATAGTCCATTTTCTTGATTTTTCTGACAGCATACTATAATAATTAAAGATGTAGAATAACTCATTTTGTTAAAAGTTATCCTCTTTACCTCTCTGAAATAGTTGGGTCTTCATCTCTTTTCTGTATCTTATATATTCATTTACTCATTCATTTATATCAGTGTAGATTACTGCAAGCATAGCCATACAATAAGACCATTTTTACAGGGCAGAATTTTACACCCTTTTTTTCACGGGCCACTGCAGAATTAGCTCTGCAGGTATGCCAGGCTGAAACTGCACATATCTGAGCCCAGAAGTAAGACCTTTGAAACCAGATATCTGAATTAGGAGTCCAAAGCACAACTGAAGAAGAAATGAACTTAAATCTAGGCACTTAAATCACTTGGATATTTCTGAATTTTTTATGCAAAATCTCACTTTTAAAAGTGTATAATCTAAGAAGCATGTTTATGAGCGAAGCATTCCTATGTTAACATCTAAAATAAATGAGCATTATCTCACATAAATGTACAACCAGTCAGTCACTATGAATCTCTGCAAGGATACCATGCAATGGAAAGGTTTTTCTTTTTTCATTTTCTTCTTTCCCCACTCAAAACCAAATAAAAAAACCCCATTCACTTAAGAAGCGATTGTCTGTAGACCTTTGAAGCCAAGGAGGGTGACAGCAAGGGCAAGAGGCTTATTTCAAGGGTCACATTTCATTTGCATAAGCAAGTAACCATAGGGCACTGTGGAATGTCTGTAAATGGATTTCATTACAGAAATTCAGCTTAAAGGGACTATAAATAATCCTCTGACAAACATTGTATATTGCTTCAAGTTCTTCTGTAATAAAAATATTTTAGTAACACAACAATCCGTGAAAGCAGGAAATGAAACAGGAGGAGCTGCACATCTTCCCCTTTTCTCTCTCAGGGCAACATTATATTGTAATATGTTTTAGAGGAAAAAACGTGATATTCATATTATTTTAGCAAAGTAATCCTACAAAAACAAGGTTATATAATTCCATATGGCTGAGACGGGGTGGCTAAACAAATACCCAGATCTTTACTAGCTCTTCTCGCCTGGAGATGATCTGTCGAGCGGGACAGGTGTGCAGCCTGCATGGTATTCTGCCCAAAGGAACATCTCCAAATATCTTCTTGGATGAATTTCAGTGGAGAAGCCATTTAAAGCACACATTTTAATGGGCTGACATTTTTTGACCATATGAAGAAACAATGACTGTCTAAGGCCCCAGTTCAGCCAAAGCATTTAAGCAACTCACTAATTTGGTGCACGCTTAACTCCTGTTTACTTTAGTAGAACTTAGCTATATGGTCAAAAGCTTCCTAAATGGGGAGGGATGTACTCACATACTTAAGAGTTAGTGCATATTTAATGCTTTGATGCATTAGTCCCCAGCACTGTAGAGTGTTCAAAGCTAGGTGCAGCTAGGTGGACAGCAGACCACTCATCAAATTTCACTTTATGCACTGAACTTCTGTGAGGGCCAGAAAGTCGCTGGAGCTTCAGCAGTTTTCCTATGTGCAGAAATACATCTGCTGCAGTATCCCCTTAAAGAGGGTTGGCTTGCTGTCTTTAGAGAGGAGTTTGGGATATTATCTCATCACAACTTCATCCCCCTTGGGGTACTAGCAAGGAACAGCCCTATTCTGAAGCGCATGGAAGCTCTCCTCTGCACTGGCAGTCACCTCTGCTGGAGAGTTTTGGCAGTGCCCCAGTCTAGTAGAAAAGGTCTCACCAAGTAGTCTGTCTCTATTGTTTCTAATAATATGCTTGTAAAGAAAAGAAAAATGTAGAGATACTTCTGCAAAAGGAAGGAAAAAGTGGGCCTTTAAAGCAGTAATTTAATTTCCATTTATGTTAGGTTTTGTTTCATCTTGTTTACCTTTCTAATAACTACAATTATTCTCTCACTGGCATTACTGTTTTCTCTGGAATAGATGTGCTCACAGTGAAAAATCCAATTGAATCAGAGCATGTAACGAGAAAATGTAATCCATCGTTATTAAAAAAGACAGCTTACCTTTATCTGGGCGTTAAATAGTACAAATCCATGAGAGTCAGTGAATGTTTTGAAGTAAAAACGAAGGGCATTATGAAGGCTGAAGTGGATTTGTCACTGAATTATATGTATTACCTCAGAAATGGCCTAATATATGGTTGGGGAAACTATGTGTTTAGGGGTGGGAAAATAGAAAATAAGTCCATTTGCTTGTTTTCCACATTTCCAGAGACACTGAATGACATTTTAAATATCAGGCTATTTTGTGGAAAATTGTGAGGTGAAAGGGAAGGTTGTCCCTGAACAGAAATCACAGTTGTTTCACTGTTTATACCTGAATGCTGCTTCTGACTACCTGTGTATCAGGAAATGTCAACCAACTTGCTGTATGTGAAGCTAGTCAGCACGGTCACAGGTACCAGCACAGAATGGCAAGTTCAGCAATGCAGTCCCTGTCTCCAGCTCTCCACACAACTTGGTCAAATCACTTAACCCTCTTCTGCTGTCTCTACCATTAAGGAGGTAGTACGAGTTACTCATCTTTATGACACACTTGAAGGACTACGCACCGCAAGAAAGCCACAGGGATGCTACATGATTGTAGTACTTTGTGCATTTGTCATTCTGAAACAACAGTTGCTGTTGACAGTGGAATAGACTTACTGCACCTCCGAAAATAAAAATCTAGCATACTTCATTCCTACGCTGAGGTTGTTTGTGCTAGAAGAGTGTGAAGCACTTGTTACAAACTCTGAAAAGAAAGCAAAATGGCTTTACTGGAAGATTTATTTAGAGAGGGCTCAAGTTACAAGGCTTGAATGCTTGTGATGCAGGTGGGTGCTCTGGGATAGGGTTTTGCTTCAGTTCACAGTTGATGCAAAACTGGAGCTGGACTTCAGGTGGAGTCAGGCAGTGTTTGTGAACTTTGCCAGTTTTGAATGAGATAGGAGAAATTTACACAAAAGTCCTTGGATTCTAGGTCCAACTTTCAGAAATGTTTTCTTACTTGATCTACAAGTTCAAAGCAAAAGCTTGCAATCAAGCAAATCTGCCAAATTTTCAGTCACATGAAACGTACGTAAGCACGACAAAACACTTGTGAGAATCCACGGTCCTTCTAATGCCACATATGTGCAATGAATGGCTGCGAGAAAGAACTGCTGAATAAAGCTCAAACTTAGCCTTGTCTCCTTCCTCACAAATTGAGTGTCTTCCTTCATTCAATCCCTGATTGTGCCTTTTGTTTCAAGCTGGGATGTTTTTTCAGAGGAAGCAATTTAGGAGGTTTGGGGCAAGATCCTAAACTATTACATCCCCACACTTGTTGGCGAAGTAGTGGTAAACTTGCCATGATGCCTGTGCACCCCTATTGTCTAGGTTCAAAACCAGCTCTTTGTTAGCTCATGGTTTACGTAATCTTTTTTTCCCAGTGTCCTCAAACAATGTAGCCTCGCTCAAAATATTTGATGGATGTAGAGAAATATGTATTTGTTGTTCATTTTTTCTACATATTAAGGATTATACTCCATGGTCACACAACGAAAGATCACTTACTCCTAATCTGAATTGCTCAGTACCTGGGCTGACTGGCAAGGGATGAATTTATAGAGATACAACATTCAAAGAAAACAGGTTGTGTGGTTCTGTAGTTATCCACTCAAACACTAGAAACAGCTCTAATAACTTCAAGAGTGAGTGACATTTAGGTCTCCTAGATCAAGAAAGAGCAGCATAACACTGAATTTTGCTTAGGATGGGGAAGAAGCATATGCTCAGGACTGAGTGGGAAAAGTTCTCTCTACTGGAGAAAACCTCATTTCTCATCCCCAGGATCTTTAATTCTAAGTTCTCTTCCTCTCAGACTATTGTTTTTCTGCTCATATATTTTCTCTGTTCCTGGTTGAAATCAATATAGGATAAAGATCCATAGAAATTTCTTCAATATAAGGCAATTTTCGAAGGTAGAAATGGTTTCACATTGATAGGAATGAATATTAATTAAAAGAGTAAAATTTCTATTGCAGCTTATATATTCTACAATTCATTTCTATAATTGATCTAGAAAAAAGGTACTCCTAGTAGTGACAGGATTCCCCCAAATCTTTAGGGTTTTTACAGATAATTCTAAAATTTTTGATCATTTAACCAGGGAAGAGAATGACAAAATTTTATCTTTTCTGTGTGCCCAATGTCAAACACACTAAATGAACTTTTAGATTATCTGGAGTAGAGCATTCTCAATAGAGAATAGATGGCTGTAGCCAACTAGGAGGCACAACAGGTGCCAATATTTGGGTGGCAAAGTGTCCTTTTGACCTCTAAAACAAGGTACATCATTGTATCCTGTGTTCATTATGATGGTACAGAGGGAAAAAGTATGCACGACTCAAAATTAAGAGAGAGAATCATCTCACAGAAAGGCAAGATAATGAACATAACTGTGACAGGTTGGTACTCCTGGATCTTTTTAAGATCTTCTAGGGATAGGAACATCTGTGTTGCCAAAAGTCAACTCAGACACTTGGCCTTGTTGGACCTGGCACTGCATTTGACACACCATGATATGCCATTTAGTCTCCCTCTTTCAACAGCTGTTTTCATTTGGTTACTGTTGTCTGTTAATTAGAAGGGGGAAGTGGACATGGCACATGTATCTGGAAAGGGAACGGAGTAAATAAAATTATTTCTGAAGGGGAATGGCAACAGTAAAGCTGGGGATCTCTGATTTAGAGAACAGGAAAAATTGAGAAGGGGTGCGGAGCTAATCAAGGAAGTTGTTTTGTTAAAACACGATCAGCTCATGGACCATTTAGAAAAACAGGCAAATAGTGGTCAATTGTTCGCAATGAATTATTCACCCTGTTCTATTGGAACACAACGATCCCAGAATGCTAAATTAGGAGTTAATCAGGATGCAATCTCTCACTCCTCCTGTTTGGCATTGCCATTGACCTTATTGTTAGAGAAACTGTATATGAAAGAAACACAGAAATAGCAAAGCTTAAGCAGTATGCCAAAATGTTAACGTTTTAGCTGGCAACACACCTCCTAACAATCTAACTAACAATCATCAGACAAACAATCGTCAAAAAACTCTGTAGTATTTAAAGAAAGATGGGGTTTATCATTAATTATGAACAAAACAAATTCAACAAAGTTACCAATTCCTCTCCCAGGCATTTGGTAGAAATATCAATACACTGGAGATGAGTAAATCCATTTACATTCTTAGTAAAGGGAAAGTCTGAGGGAATAACTAGAAAAATATGTAATGAATCTGCAAGGTGAAAATCATCAGAGCGTTCCACAACTATTTAATCTCAGAAATTATCTAGGAGAAAGATAGGATTACCTCGTATAGAAATAAAAATAAAATGTCTGCCATGACAGTCTTTGGCTGGCTAAGCAGACCCTTCACTGAGCAGGGCGCACAATGGGGAAACTAGTGGGACTTAACAATGCACAGGATTTGCAACGTGCAGGCCCAGGACACACAGACTGGCAGATCATTATTCATGCCCTAAGAAGTGCTGCATTGTCTCAGAAGTATCCAGCACCAGATACTAGGAGTCCCTCAATGCTATTCCTTCATGTAACTTTGGTAGAAACTACACAAGGTATGTACACAAGGTACACAAGATGATGCTTTTCAGGATTGACAAGCTCTCCTGCCTAAACTGAACTCTTCTGTATTCTAAAGCCTGTGCTTCTTATTTTAAAGGCCTTAATCCTAAATATCACTGTTTTTCTAGAAGCTGCAAAAAAACTGAATTTGGATTTTTAGGAATACAGAAGTATTCCGTGTATTTCTCTAAGAAACATTACCGTTAATTGCCAGAAGGCACTCCTGTTTTTGCAACCTCATCTTCAAAGGTGATGTAGACTCCCAGCCACATTTTGACTTAGTCTAAGAAAAATGAACACATTTCTATTTGTGTATTTACTGAGTATTCTTTAGAGGGATAAGGTTTGCCTGTATAAATCCCAATCAGCTTAAACATTTGATGTCTTTTCAGACAGGAGTGTCACTGCGGTTTTACCCGAGTTAAGTTTCTCACTTTAATAGGATCTACAAGCATGCATCTGAAGCAAACCAGGCTTAATGTCAAGATGTCATTGCTTACTTCTGCTAGTTGGTCTCTGAAGTAAATAAATGCTTTTAATTCTGGTCCTCAAAAATAAAATAGTAACCTTTCAGTCAATTTGTTTCTTTTCTCATTTCCAAGCACTCAAAAGCTCTTTGGGAAAGGTGTTGCACAAAAAAATCTTTTCAGAGGGAAAAGAAGTGTGCTCCAAAGAAACATATGAGATGTCTGTATGTAAACATATTTGTGCAAACAGGAAATGGCAACCCAGAAGGTATACAGCAGTCAGTCCCCCAGTCTCCACTATGACACATCTTGCCCAAATCTCACTTTCCCTAAATTGTACTCTYATGTCAAGCCTGCTCTCAGAGAAGAAAGGGGCAAAGTTGCTCACCTCTGTTAATCTTCAGTTCTCATGGCTGGGCTGTTCTGCCAGATTCTGTTTGGATAACTGGCTTCAGCTACTGATTCAGCAGAGGGCTTGCTCTGTTGCGAGAGTATAGTTACATGTTCCCAAATACTCCTGGATTTGGAAAGCAAGTAAGCTTTACTCTTTTCTGCTGTCTGCTTGCCCATGTGTCTTTGTGGAGTCACGTTTTCTGCTTTACAATCAGTCTCCTGTTGGGTTCTGTAATTGGGTTCCAGATAAAATAATCTGGAGCGAGTAACAGCTTGGAAAGAGTTCTTAATCTTAATTTTAGTGTTGTATCTTAAGACCACTTTTCCCTTTTCAGCTCCTGTGATCAGGGCAAATTTGCCAACATTAGCTCAGAGGTTCCACCAGCATATATATAGCATACATGAGCAGCAATCATCATTACTAATTATCACCTATAATACCTTAATTATAAGCAGAAGCTCAATTTCTTATGTAAGGGAATAATAGGTAAAAAATATGCTAATTACAACTAGTTTTTCCCTTTGTCTTCAATGGATGGAAAAGGATTTTATGTAATCAAATCCTTCGCATACACACTGAACAGCATCTATTCACAGCAACTTAGATGCTGGACCCAAGAGTATAATTTTTTCTCTCTGTGTTTGAGCATTCTACAGTTGCTTAAATATAATAAGTTAACATTGCATTCATTTAGCCGTCCAGCAATTCTAAGAGTATTTTTATGTTATCTGTTCCAAGGAGAGAAAGTCACACTATGTTCTTAAACCAGTAAATAAATCCATTAGTCAACATAATTTTCTCTTCAATAGCCTTCTCTTAATAGACTTCTTTTACCTATCTACTATACTCCAGAATAAAAATAAAGTAAAAGACTAGTAGGAAAATATGCAATTCAACATTAGAAAAAATACAATGTACAATTTGCTGCCACTGGAATTTGCTATGCTTATACTATTTGGTGCAAAAGGGGAAGCATAAAGACAAATGTATGAGGACATCTGCCTACTTGGATTACTTTTATTGCAATTTAATTATCAGTTAACAACGGTTTAAGAAACTTGTATTAGCTATTGACCTTGATCTTTTGTCTCTGCATATTATTAAGGAAGTCAGAATACAAACCTCATAACACTGCAGTTATCAGTTTTATGATAAGGGTATATATAATGCATTCTTTCTATCTATTAGGTATGAACCTGTTCCATGTAAGATTTTCCATGTAAGCGTATCTACTGTGGAGACATCCATTAAAGGACTCATAGGTAGTAAATTAAACCTGACTTCAAAGACAACCCTTCCTCAGACAAATTAGGGCAACAGAGATAGAAAAGGGCAGAAGCAATCATTAATCTATTGAAGGCCACCTTCTGAAATGTACTGTTATTTCTAAGTTCAATGACCATTTCAAGATTAATTGTTCATAATTTTACAATGTGTCTTTATAAATTATGCACAATTACGTGATAAAATATTGCATACTGGAATCAGTTCTCCTTTATTCTACTTATCCTGGCAAGTCAATTGCTTTAATTCAAAATATATACAGAGTTACTCTGAACTCCTGAATTTTAGAAGTTAATTTGTAATTTGTTAATTTTGTTAAGAAATATTTTTCATAGTGAGGTCCACAAAGTTGAGTCTCCTGTGAGATGTTGCTTGGGTGTAAATGAATTACTTTATAAATTTACTAGTGCTGCTTGTCTCATCATTTGCACCATCACTTAGAGTGCTATGAAGGGGGGAAGAGCACAATAATTCTGATTGTATACTAGTCCATAGCAGAAGATGAAGAACTGGCATAACGTTTTGAAGAGTGTCTTTGTCCAACCTCCAAAATTCTGTTTCATGCTGAAGAAAATATGAATGATAGAAT
This sequence comes from Phoebastria nigripes, assembly GCA_035582835.1. Classification (NCBI taxonomy): domain Eukaryota; kingdom Metazoa; phylum Chordata; class Aves; order Procellariiformes; family Diomedeidae; genus Phoebastria; species Phoebastria nigripes. The sequence continues at coordinate 785,565 of JAYKAV010002813.1, read as the reverse complement.
TATGTGAAAGATGAAGTCTTGGTGTTATTGGCTGAGATAAATTATCATCTTATGTTAAACCATAATTTCTTCCCAAACAGTTTAATAAAACAAAGTATCACTCATCTGCAATAAACTTTATTTTTAATTTTACTGTATTTCAGCTTCAACCTTTCAAAGGATTTTCTCCTTTTTTTTTTCCTTTTCTTTTTTTCTAAATGTAGGTCAGTGTTGAAAACAAAACCCTGCTGTTACAGGACATATAAATCTGAAGATTTCATAAAAATGTAAACCTGGAGAAAACTGAAAGATCATTTGTTTATGTACGATGCAGAAAGAGAAGACATTTGGCAAAAAATCCAGATCTCCCCACAAGCCTGGGAAGGATCATCTGTGAAGGGGCACTGAAGTGTCAGGCACACCACCCAAAGCATGCGAGTTGTGTGTTACAAAATGGTTACTCACCCATGAACACCTAGTGTGGGATCTGGAGTCATGATCACCTTCACTTCCCAGATTGATAAATGCCTGGGGAAACCTCAGTTATGTCAGCTGATTGGGAAAGGCAGTACGGGAAAAACCACCACAGAAACAGAAAAGATGAGAACCAGCACTGTAAGGTGTCCTTCCTCTCATCTTTATTTGTAAAATGGGTCAGGTACATGATGAGACCATGTGGCCTGTGGAACAGTTTTTACATTTTTATAAATATAAATTTATATATATATAATATATATGTTAAATATTCAAACATATTGTACATAACATATTTTAATACATATTTCACATTTGTGAATTCTGGTTGCTCAGCAGGATATTAGTTTTGTACACATTTTGGCAAAGCTTTGCTATTTCAGAATTTATGTCTAAATTAAGTGACTTCTACTGCCTGTAGGTAGCTTAGGCAAAAGGACTGAACTGAAAGCAACAACAAACAGACCCTCACTGCTGAATATTTTATTATTAATTTATAAGAGATGTTATTTGCAGAACCACAGCCTGCCTGCTGATTCACTGAGTGAAAAATAAGAATGGTAGCTAAGTCTCCACTGATTTTAGGATTTCACAGTGTTCACAGGTGGGATGGCAGAACGATGCTGATTTGGGCAGTAAAGCATGTTGCAACCGTTCTCCTTCCCCGCAAAGTTTATATTATATAAACAAAGCTAAAAGCTTGAGGCAGTACCAATGCTGGCATATTTGTTTAACTGATCCAAAGATGACAATGCAATGTTAAAAAAAACTACCTCAGCCTATAATATTTGAAACAAAATGGACTGCAGCTTCCATTTGCTCTCCTAAGTCATGTCAGTGAAAATACAAACAGCCCTAAAAAAACTCCTGTGAATTAAATACTTAGCATAAGAATAAGTGTTTTCCTAACCTTGACTTGAGTGAGTTTAAGTTATTTAAACAGCTACTTTAAAAAATGAAACTTCAACACTTTTCTAGAGACAATTAAATTAAAATATCAGCAAACTCTACACACCTAACTGCCCATACAAAATTTATTGAAATCTTTGATTTAAACTTTATTGCTAGCACCCTGAATCTTTTCCTTTCACCGCCCTTAAAACCTGAGTTGTATTAAACTTAGCATGAAAGATGGAGAGACAGAAGAACGTAATGAAAATATATCTCTTCCCAGGCTTGTGAATGTTGGTGAACACTTTAAAGCCAGTATTGTGTGTGTGTGTTGGGGTCCTTCTGCTTGCCTTGGCCTGACTAAATATTTTCCATAAACAGCTTTTCATTCATAAGTAGAAGTTGGATGAGTAAAATTACTAGAAAAATGAGAAGATGCACAGGGTGCGCTACTGACAAAGATGGGAAAGAAAATCTTGTCTCCCAGTGCCCTTTTCACTGGAACCCCCAGTTTCCCCCTCATTCCCATATATCAGGCAATTTTTTTAAAACTAAACATTTTAGGTAAATTACAAAAGTACTCACAGTAGGTTAATTTGTACTTCTGGTACGTCCCTAAGCCCTTGATGGCCCACCAAACGCTTCCTTTTCAATTCCATTTGGTATTTTGAGTGTGCTGTATTTATTGACCAAAAAACCCCTCCAGAGATAGGCAGTTCTATAAAACTTGCCACACATCTGTTGGATTTTTGTTTATGTATTGAAATGTAATTGGGCAACTGGAGAAAAGTGGATTTGTGAGGTGTTATTTTCCTAAAGATTACATTTAATAATGTTGGTGTACCCTCCATAATTTATTTGATTAATAATATTTGATCTAAACCCAAATTATGACTTCCCACATATATGACATAACTAATGAACTGTGAAAGGAAAGCTGTTCAGATGGTCACCAATAACCAATGCTTGGTTAATCCTTTAAATAAACCGGAGCTCACAATGTGTCCCTTTGAAGTCATAAATAATGTATATTTTTCTTTTGACTTTTAATAAGCCAGTGGAGTTCATCTCACAGTCTCCAAACACATATATTTTATTATGGGCCTCTGCAGTTTACTTTAATTAGTGTGTCTGAGTGCTTTGGGAGACTTAGCCCTACTGAAAACAAACAGAGTCTTACCATCTATAAAACATTAGCTCCCTTTGGTTTATCCTGATACAGCCGAGGCTCAGTGAGAAACACATGGTGTAAGTAAACACTCATAATTGCATTAGAATTCCCGGGTGTATTGGTAATTCAAACCCTGTTTCATGATATTGTTAGAGCAGTTAGAGCAGGTTTACCAATCTCCTCGTCTTCTGGGATTTCATGAAATTCCATTTGGAGAGAACTTTGAATGACAAATCTAATAGAAACAGCAACAGACAAAACAAGCCACAGAGGCTCTCAAAAGGAAGCACGCTGCTAAAAAACCCCTTGGTGTAAGTGTGTTTTGTCATGTGTCTGAAATTTCTCATTCCTCCAAGCTCCTTGCTGATGTGTTAATTTTTGCGTAGGGTGGGTATGCCTGTGCCTTCTTCCACTGTCCCCTGCAGAACTTTTGGTCCAATTTGTCAAACAACCTGATATTCCTATTTCTCAGCTAATTTTCCCAGAAAATGATGCAGTCAGCTCCAAAATGAAACATATAAAACAAAACGAATACTATGGTTTTAGTAGTATGTTGAACGATAACAGGTACATTTTTCAAGAAAGGAAGAAATCATTGTTGAAGGCTTTCCACTGTAAGGAGGATTTAAGTAATTGAAAATCTTTCACATGCCTATGATTTGCAATTTCTTTTTCCAAAAGAAATAAAGCGTCCCTATGAAACAGACTGAATAAAAATAGAAGCAGACTGGTTTGCCTCTAGAAAAAAAACACAGCTATTAGACTTAAATGAAATATTATTCAAATTAATGTTGGTAACCAAATTTCACTCTACTTAGGCCCTTACCCCAAGCCCCACATGTACTATCTCTGCATCTTCTAGAGTTCTAATGCAATAATTTTAAAGAATAAAATGTTGACTTCTTTTATGTTCCTTCCATAACGTTGATGTAAACATAGTGTGACCGCTTAAACAGCAGGATTATGAATTCAGTATAAAATGAATTGCATGGAGTTTTGTTGTTTGCCTGAAAAATATATTTTAAAGGTACAGCGCTCCAGTATTTCTATGACAAAGTTTTCCAAACTACAAAATGTCTCCTCTAGACAAAGATTTTTCAGCAACATGTGACTTAGTAGCTTTACAAAAGAGCAGAAACTTTTATATAAAAAAATCACAGAAAAAAAAATTAATCTAATTTTCAAAAGCGGTTCAATGTCAGGGATGTATATCTTTACACAAAGTATTCTGTCTTGGTGGGGCCAAACTGCAATGCCTACCACTAACAAGTACTACCTGTAATTTTTCTTGTAGTCTTACTACTCATGAAATACGAAATATTTGTTTCATTAAAGTGCTAAAAGTTCTGACAAAATGAAAAGACATTTCATTCTGCTGTCTGACCCTTGAGATCCTCTTGAATCATTTGTACCTTTGTACTTGTACAAGCTGGTCCTTCTATATTTACTGGCATTTGTTTTAGCATTGGCTTTGTTGGCCATTATGTCTCTTTGGTTTGCACCTTCTGTTTTTGCTCCTATGAAACTCCCCTCTTAAACCTGTTAAGACATTTCAAAATCTAATAATTTTCCTTACAGGATGYCATTGTTTTATATTATAATGATGAATGCAAACAGAACACTCAATAAAACCCAAGCTATATCCGTTGAAGGCCTGAACTCAGGGAGAGCTGAAGGTGAGTGGCCGGAGCTAGGCTTCCCGCACTGTCCCAGCGGGAGAGAGGATGAGCTGGGATGCTGGGGTTACCTGTGAAACACAGCGATGAGCTCTGCTGGGCCAGTCCTGCTGGCACCCCATGCTGCCACAGTAGTCGTGGCTTCCCCTCCTGTGCTCTGGAGCCCCAGAGCTGTTTCAGAGGTTATAAGCTGAAGGTGTGAACAAGAATTCACTGCTCATTTTCCCTTTAGAAATGCTAAGCCACTTGTTAGCTGTAGCCTACATATGCGGAGCACAAGTGTGGAAGATTTACAACTGTATTTTAATGGTGACGTTTTGCTCACCCTGCTACCCTGTCAGCACGGAAATGTGTGAAAATGGGTCTTCCAACCATGTTTCTGCCTTTGGAAAATCAGAGTTGAAAATCATCAGCTCTACCACCCCAGTATACTGTTGGTTTAAACAACAATCTTTGCTGTGGAGAATTGGGTCATCTGGCCCAAAATCCACACCAGTTTCACATATGAATTGTGCTAAGTGACTATAGCTGGATGAATTCAGCTTGTTCTTAAACACCAATTAAACTTAAATAAATATACAACCTCTGACGCTGAGACTCTAGCAAAGCTGCAGTACTAATAAGGTTTGCTAAAGCTATAATTCTAAACCCTTCTGCATGGAATATTTCTTCTTTATTATACTCACCTACAGAAGTTATGCTGAAATTAAAAAAGGACAAACCAAACCCCAGTTTGTCAAAACACACCATATTTATAATATTAAATAATTGAAGCTATAAGTAAATATATACAGTGTCGATAAAATCGAATTATCAGGCAAAGCATAATTGGGGTTTATTTAAATTGTGATTGACTCCATTCATCTGTTATTCCAGTGGATATATAAAGATAAATTACCTTCTCGGAAATTGAGACACAACCTTTTTTTTAAAAGAAGATATTTTTCTTATCAGGTTTTCATTAGACAAGGCAGCCTACTTTATATGTTTGTACAATTTAAGTAGGCTCTTAGTCTGTTTGTTAATACATCATGTTTATTTAAAACTCCTGAAGGAAGTTATTAATCTGTCAAAACTTTAAAGATTTGAAGCTGATAAATAAATGAACAATGCTAAATAATTCTTTGCGTTGTCTACAAAAACACAAAACAAGTCTTACTGTTCTTCTCCAGAAGGTGAAGCCCGGATTGCTTTGAAATTACTCAATATTTGCCTACGCTACACAGCTGCCAAAGCCTGCACTGGCTGATAAGTACACCCACTGGCTTAAACAAGGTGCCTTTCTGACTAGAAAGGTTGGTCAGGAATCAAAAATATGCTTTAATCCAATTTTCAATTTCATATCACAAGAGGTGCTATGGAATGATTGCAATTTGCAAAAGAAAAAGATAAGCACAATTAAAAGCTGGATCTCTAATCCCTCTGCCTATGGCTTAGAACCGGAGCCAAAAGAAATATTGCCTTAACAGGTACTTTTCCCCCGAGGGGAAGCACACCCTCGACCACCTAGCTGGTGAAATGAAGAGATAATAAGATATTTGGGTGTATCAATGGCCAACAAATTGTGTGTTGGCTCCTGACAGAAAAGCCTAGAATTAGTGGGTGGCAAATGTGAGCTCTGTTTTCTGACAGTGGCTGCTTCAGCATGGTGGCAAATCCAACAGTGTTATTTTTCAGCCCCTGTCTCTAGCAGCCAAGTCACATACCGGGCCGTGAGAAAATCTGTGTGTAACTGACATTGGTGTAAAGAGACATTTGAAAGTGATTGAAGGGTAACGTGAACTGCTAACCACCAATTAGACTAACTAATAGTAAGGGTGGATGACAGCTATTGCAACAACACTTACGTTGTGTCTCACTACCTGAAAGAAATGCGGCTATTAATAATTTTAGTCTGTGGAGACTGAATCTATTACTTTAATACTTGGGAAGAGTGGGCTTAAAAGTATTTTCTCCAATTCACTGAGGAGCTCCCCTGTTCCTACAAACATTTTGCTCACCAGCAATAACTCAGACATGGTAGGTGAAAGATTTTACTTCCTTTTAGCACAAAGGATTTCTTTCTTGGATCTGGTTCATCTACAAGATAAAACTGCAAATGTTTCTATTTGTCTAGATTAACAGACAGACCATTGCATCTCATTTTAACAGGGCGCAATTTTACATTTTTCATGTCATCTCAAGTAGAAACAGAGTGTGAATAAGACTCTGTGACCGGGCTTTGGTGCAGACTTCAGAACGCTTTCTCACGGCAGTAACTGTGAGCATTATCAGGCCTTCTCCTAGACACTACAGTATGGATCCCTTATGACTAGACAGTGCCACTATCCAGTCAGGAATAGATAATTGTAAGAAACGGTATCAGGCAGAGATGGTATTGCCAACTTCCTCAAGTTTCTCTTGCAACATCTGTCATTTTTTAGAGCCCTATCTCAACACGAGAGAACCTTAGCTCTCACTTTAAAATGTAAGTTACTACCCTCTGGCTTCAGGACAAAAGTTTGAAAATGCAAACCTGAAAGGTTCATAAATTATCTTGGTCACTCATTACAGAACTCCTAATGCTATCTGGATATACACAATTCAGGTGCAAAATGTAGTAAGTATCACACAACTTTTGTAAAAAACACACTGCAAATTGTTTATATGACAGATTGTTTCTTTCCTCTCTCAAAGTGTCTGTAAATAGACTGCCAGTTTTTTAAGCTTCCTTTATTTTATGATGATTACTGATGCTGTGCATAAGCCTCAGGTTGTAATAAATGGTCAACTACCATTATTCCAAACTGAGGGACTGAACAGGCCTGTGCATGATCAGTTGTGGTTGCTGTCATTTCACAACGCAAGTTCTCCCCCCGATTCGATAGTCATAACTCTGACACAGAAACTGTGAAAGTGGTTTAATTGCCCAGGAAGAGGCATAGAGCACCTCAGGCAGCAAGAGAGAATACTTACACTGCCTTTCTCCCTTTTGGGACTGTACTGGCCTTGGCCCTTACACCTGCTCTATGAGATTTACTAACATACTGAAGAGTTAAAGTAACAATTTGTCTCAAAAATTCTTAAAAAATAACAGTTAAATCCCAGTGTTATAAATATTCACTGTACTCTTAATTCTAGGCAAGCATATGCATGTGCACCCAAAAGTGGAGCCATTTCAGAATGAGAGCATTCTTCACCAAAATTGTTTTGTGGAATTAGTCAGCAGTGAGACTCAGGAATGTGATGACATACTCAGCCTAGATTGTGCATTTTCTGGGGTAGCAAGAACTCTGTTATTTGACCCCAAAGCCATATTTTGCCGTTGTATAAATAAATACTGTGGGACTTCAGGATCAAATGAGCATGGTCTCTGCACATAATGCAGAAAACAAAGCCTACTCAATTCAATTGTGGTTCATCTGTGCTTGGTAGTGTCTAAGCCACAAACTTACAGGATGAGTGCAGTTCACAGAATCTTTGAATCCCTTCCAAAACAAACAATCCAGGCAACCAAAATATTCCCCTTTTTCTGATGATGCACATTACGTAGGTTACATTTTGATAGGACCTATTAAACAAATAGAAAGGAGTGAGTTAAAGCAGAATCCATTCTCTTTCTCTCCATCTGATAAAAGACAACTGTTCGTATCATGGTTTCCAGTTTAAGGAACGCATCTGTTCAAACTAATGTCTCCCATGCCAGTTCAAACTACCTTAAGATTTTCTTGAATTCAATCATATTTAATTCACATGTCTGTAAACAGACATCTTTCCTGAATGTTCACTGCTGTATTTTACTGTATTTTCATACTTACATATAAACTCACTTTTTTGCACATGCTGTCTGAAATAGAGGTTTCCTCTCAATTATATCTACATACGTCTACAATTACTTAAACATGCAAAGAGCCATCTCTATTAAACTGACAAACTAAATTTATCCTGTGCTTATTGAATTGGCTTATTAGACATAACCATAACACATTCCTAGATAAGAAGGGGCATTGGCTTGGCCTGGTTGAAGGAGTGCTATTTTTCAGTTATTTTAACCTGACAATGCTTTCAGGCCAGAATAATGTGACAGTTCTCTCAAAATGAAGGCTTCCAAATGGTATGCAGGCAGCACACAACTCCTTTCCCAAGTTAAGATTTTATTGATTCAGACAACAGACACTGGAAGATATGCTCCAGTCTATATCCAGAAAGACTGCTTCTGAAACTTATGAAAATGGCTTAGGCTTTATCAACAACAAATGTAAATTAATAGCATACTTCATGATTCTGAACAAATAACAGCACAATTAAAATCCATGGGAATCTTATAACTCATTTCTCTGGGATTGGAATGTGAATTTCCCTCTCAGAATGAAACCATCCCCGAATCCTGGGGCATTCATACCCAGGCAGAGGGTCTTGCAGTGATTTGCAAACATGAATATAGCCTCTGAACTCTTTCATCTGGGAAGTTTTTTCACATTTTACAGATGGGAGTATGTAGGGAAGTTAAAGCCCTAATGCAGAATAGCATTTTGACACTGAAAGTAGGTGTTAAGTGAAAGTTAAGTAAATAGGATCAAAATCTTTGTGAGCTGCTGGTTAATTGGCACAGCTTACTCATTTTTAACCTGTAAGAGACAGTAGGCCCTATTGTAGAAGGCATTCCAACAGAGTGCAGCATTATCTATTTCTTAACAAAAATAGGTTTAATAAGCAAACCCCTTGTCCAGACTGCAGACAATCTAGGATCAATTGCCACCACTGTCTGAAGAGATTCAGTTCTATTGCTGAGAGACTCAACCCTCCCATCTCTCTAGGGAGGGTTGCTCCCTGCTGAGTGTATCAGTGTGTCCGGGCCCCACTCAGGGCACCATCCATGTCTGGTGGCATAATCCAGGCTTCTGGATTCAGCTTTTGCAGCCAAACACACAAAACTGTGCTTAAGCCTTGCCCTAAGGTTTCATAGCCATCCAGTGATGAGGCAAGAACTAGAGCCCACATTTCCTAGTAAACAAAACTGTTTTCTAATGTTTTGATCTCTAAAAGCCGTCTTGCTTGTTCTGTGCTCTAAGCGCTAGGCTTCAATGCCTGCTATCACCACACTGCAGAATTTCACATGGAATTATTCTAGAGACTTCAGCAAGCTGAGCTACTAAATACAGTAATCATTCTGATTTTTCCTTCAGACACTTGGTTGTGTCATACTGGAGTTGGTATGACAAAATGTAGAGTATTTGATAGCATTTATAACTTGAAATGGGAAAATTCAGCTGCTTCCTTTTTTTGAACAGTGAGGAGTCTTGATAGAGCTCATGTAACAAATTGAACCCTATAAACATGAAATTTACAGCTAACTGGGGATACGCTCCCGCTACATAAATTGTAGTGAAATCAGACCTATGTCTACATGAATGGTTATGCTGGGTTTCTCATATGTTGTTTCTGACTCCAGTAGGAAGTTACATGTTAGTTTTTTTATTGCTAATTTACTAAATAAAAACAAGTCCTCTATAGATTGCTGGCAGAATTTCAAATGCTCAAGGTTGTCCATGTTACAGCCTGTACCTTGCAATAATGAACTGACTTGTCATTTTGAAGACAAATACACTCCACCAGAGAGAGGGAGTGGGAACGTGTCCTGTGCCTGGAGTTTGTGGAAACTATTTCACAATGACTTTTTTTTTTGAGAGTGGCACAGTGTAAAAATACCTCAGGGTACGCTGTGTATCTCCCATTTTTTTCTGATTTACAACAGCAATAAGCACAGCATTCCTGGAATATTAGCAGAAATATTCAGATAATGACTTGGGTAATAAAAGGGATGATTTTATCCTTTGTTCACTGTGGACATCACTGTCATGAGACTGCTAAGGTTTGAGGTCATTCACTGTGGTAAAGAAAAGAAGACAGGTAAACAATGGAAGGAAAAAGGAAGTGGCATGTTCAATGCAAATAGGTAACTGCAAGACTTAGGACATTAATGAACAAACTGCTGAATTTTTATGAGTTTAAGAAGTAAACATCCTCAGCAATCTACTATATTTCCATAGTTCAGGCAGCAGAAGGGAGAGTGCTCAGCTCACTCTGGTTTTTCAGCTCAGACTGTCAAGGAAAATGGCTTTTGGCTGGAGGGCTGGAATTTGTGCTGAGGTGCTGCAGCTCAGCTGGCTTTCCTGGGCTGAAGGTTGCCACAGAGAGGTGAAAAATGGGGCAGGAACAGAAACCACGGCTGTAATATTTGCCAGAGTTCACCTCTCATTCCTCAGAACACCAGGTAAACCAACAAATAATATAAGAAATTACTGGTGCTGTCTGTAAGCAGTGTTTTTATGTATTCAAATATGGAGAAAGTGGATTATACCTTCACTTAAAGACAAGTAGAAATATTTCTTYCTTCTCTCCACAAGGCAATAATGGTAATTCCAAAAAGCCTGTCTCTTTCAGCCCTTTCTAAAATGCTTAATATTGCTTAAGGTATGCCCTTATGAATAAAATCAGGGGTGATTCTAGGTAATTCTAGGTTGGTATAGCTCATTTTTTCCTTCATTCTACAGCCTATACACTACAGCCTTCTAGACAAAACACTAGCCTATACACTATAGCCTACTAGACAAAACAGAAATTACATCTCCGCAGGTGTCCTCAAGGTACAGGAATGAAGCAGAGTCTCACTAATTTAGGCAGCTGAGTGAAAAATAACACTATGGATGGCACAGCAGCAAAGGTCAGAGTAGACTCATCCCTGAATTTGACTGCTTTGTATTTGAGTGAGGCTGGTTGACTGAAATTATAATTCAAGTTACTCTACTGAAGTATCAAAAGCAGCCCTGACATCTAAATGTCAGTGATCATGTGATTTTTCTAATTCACATTGACAGGTATTTTGAACCTGTGCTACACTTCAATCCCTGTTGGGATGCCCATAAAGGCAGGCAGAAAATAGAAATGTCCACAGAAAGAGAGCAGTTATGTTTTAAAAGAGATATCAGCATTTCTAGGAAGACTTTTTCTCTCCTTTTGCTGAGTTCCATGCCTAGGAGAAGCTATCAAATCCCAAAGCTAAAAGAAATACATCATACATCATATGCAAACGTTTTGTTTTGGAAATTCATGAAAGATTCAGTCTGAAGTGTTTTATTTAAATTCGTGTAGATTAGAGATGGATTTTTTTCCCTATTTGCTTTGAGGAAGCAGTAATTTCTTCACTAAGATAAAAACATTCTAGTATTAAAAGCCTTCAGTTGAAAGAAAAGAGGAAACATTTAATAAGAAGAAAGCTTTAAACCTTTTGAGATTTCATGCACTCTTCAGTAAGATGAAAGTAACATTTTTAAGTCTTAGGCTCACTTAGAAACATTTTGAGGTGTGCTGTTACCACATCTCATCAGCTTTTTGCACTCCAGAGCCATTCCAAATCTTATTGTGGTATGTTTGGCAATACACTTAAAAGATTACCACTTAATCTAGTTAAGCAAGTTTGACTTCAAGCAAGTGTCTATCTGTCTATCCAGTTGCTTATTACTTTTTGTTTCTTTGGAAAAGAAAGGAAATGAAAATCATTGAGGAAAAAATGGGACAACAAAGTCTGATCTTATTCAGTTTTTCTTGCAGCTGTGAATTTTACTAGACAGACTTTTTAGTAGATGGATTATTGCCATTAATTCCAGTGGGAGCAAGGCTGTTTCCGGAATGCCTCATTTTCTATGCTTGACTTTATTTTAAATGAAAAATGTTTCTGGCTTTGAAGAACTGAAGTGAAAGAAAGTTTTGCCCTCAAGTTCAAAGGCTGCCTAATGGAATCTGACATTCCACATTTCCAGTTACTGTGGGCATGAAGAGAGGAGGTAGAGATGCACTTTAAGAAGGTGATAGGCACCTATAGGTATAGCAGTCATCTTTATATGACAGAGGAGTAGCTACCCCGCTGCACAGCAGTCTTCTCTCTGGCCATTCAGAATGTAACTCTACCTAGTTCTGATGTTGAATGGGCTATTGGTTACTGTAGCCCATACAAGTTTGAAGTCCATGGATAACTACACAGACATTCTAGACTTGTACCTAGAAATTGCAGCCAGCTAGGGTGTGAAATCCAGATCCTCCAGTTTCTCATGTAGTTTGCTAGACATCCCACACTTCTCATTTCGCAGCATCGGACTTGCAGAGACAGAGCTCTAATGAAAGACAGAAAGCAAACAGGAGAATAAAGAGAGTGGCAAAAGGTACTAGAGAATGGAAATAAGGTTTTACAGACTGCCTTAACTCTAGCATTTCATACATTTTCACCTTACATTCTTCTGTAGAGTCATTAATTTCCTAGGTTTTTGAAGTGAAAAAGATACGTAAAACTTACTTGAAAAGATGACACTGGTCTGTATGGCAGGAATAGAAACAGCCACTAAAATTTCTACTGGTTAGCTCTGAAGACAGAGCACCAGCTCTGTCGTGCTCTGCACGAGCACCCCTTCTATTGCTCGTAGAGGGGTTGATTCAAAGTCTACCAAATGTGATGGGAATATTTCTACTGACTCCAAAGGTCTCTAGAGCTCATTCTGTAAGCACTGAACTTTTAGTGTTCATACTTCATAACACAGAGTAGTGGGCAATAACTTTCAAATATCTTTTTTTTTTTCTTAATTTAAAACCTGTGGCATGGGCCCAGGGTACTTAAAATCTTTATAACCTTCAATGGATTTCACCAGAACACCAACTGAGGTAATAGAACCTCATTTCTGCCTTATCTTCAGTTTTCACACTTTGAGATACCAGACTTACTAAAAAAACCCAAACAAAACAGTTGCAAACATTTTTTGTAACCACAAAAAGCATGTGTTAACTCTTTTGTTAAACAAAAGCAACAGTGAGTTGGGAGTTTTCTGTTTGCTTACTTTTTAAATCAGGAGATCTTAAATTGCTTTGCACAGGACACCAATATTTCATAGTTGGGGAAACAGGCAAAGTGACTGCAAACTCGTTCAGTAAGCTCAAAAGTGGAATAGAATTCAGGTTTATTAGATCCCTTCCTGCAGCTCTGACCACTAGACATTGCTACTGTCTCGTTCATATTGAGGAAAAGCTTAGACACATTAGCTCAGAATTAAAAGTGCAGTTTCTGCAGGGGGGAGGAACCAGGCCTTGGAAGTTTGACAATGCAAGAAATGGAAAAGGACTTTTAGAATGGAAATTCTTATGCTACTGCTACTCATTCTTTCTATATACACAAAGGTATGTCTTGAAATAATTAAAGATAATTAAGTTGTTATACTGCTATTTTAAACACTAAGATTTCATTTGCATTAATAATTACCTGCATGCATGTACATGGTGTGATCCCTGCAAAACTTAGTAATTGTGCTTGGCTTAGACAGCAGTGGCAGTAAAACATTGCCTGAAGGAAAGATAGTGAATTTGAAATTATTTTACTTAAGCAGAATATCATTTTGATTTTTTTCTAGCCAGCTTCACTATTTTTACACTAAATTTTGTGCATTTTTTTCATTGTGGAAGGTATAGCTAACTTTGTTGCAACAGCAACATACTGTAAACAAGTCTTTTATGTTTATGTTTCCACCTTCTGTTACAGCCTGGGACTTATTTTTGTCTCCCATGTAATGCGAGAGACACCTTCAAAACCACATTCTCTTCTATGTCCTTTCCCTAAAGAAAACTTGATAAAGTTGCCATCAACTGCCTTTTAACTCTCCATCCTTTTCCACTACCTGTGTTAGAAATCTGTGGTGATTTTCAGCTTGGTGCATTTTCTGCCATAAAATCCCACCCAGTAGTGAAGAAAATGGAAGAAATAGGAGGGAAGTCAAAATAGAGTGATAACATGAAATGGAAGACTTGTATTAGCAAAGCAATGACCCTAAAATATCTTCTCTCATCTATATGCTAAACATTTGGATTGCACTTTCAGTTAACAAATTCTTGGAGGCTTCTATTCACTGTAAAAATAAGCACCACAAATGCAGCCAAGCTAGTCCATTTAAATAAGCATGGAAATGAGACTATTTCGCCAGGTAGAGAAATATTGTAAATATTTATACTTGTAAGAATAATAATGACAAAAACCTACAGAAACCAACTACAGAGAGAGACATCTCATGCATGCATGCGTACATGTGTTTTCACCTGTGATCTATAGTGGATGTTAATAGCAAGAATGCATTGAATCTTAATTGTTACTACTATCCTTATTTCGGATCTCAAATAATAAAGGACACCTGAATCACCTGCTCATGATATCAGCTTATAGGAGAGCACTGCAGGCTAAAATTGCTACCTTCCTAGAAACAGGTTATATTGATAATACTGAAAATATTGAATTAAGGATATTCTTAACAATGTTCCCCTGATGCATTCTAAGAGGACTTCAGAGTCTTATCTTTTGACCCTACATAGACCTCTAGAAAACAGCTATCATATAACTCCTCAGTTATACTAGCTGAAACTTCACAGACGTCAATGAGAGGGTTTTGCCCTGTTGTACACCCTATTGAACAGGAATGAAGCCCATAGAGATACGTCAGTCAAGGAACTTTTGCCTTTAGAGTTGCAGGCAGAGGTATTCCCCRCCCCCCCCAAGAGCTGTATTTGGCTGAAGAGATGAGAATTTTTAAGAGAACTTGCTCGCTTAAAATAACATATCCTGCTAACTTAAGTTCTTACACAAAAAGTCAGATGGGCTTTGGCAGTAAGTTCAGACAGTCTGTGTTGTACTGAAGAGCACATCCTGTTCTCTGCACTAAGATATCTGACATGTCTGGACTCATATCTCAAAAGCTACTGCATTAGGGTCAGGAGAATGTAGGACACTTTCCTACTTTTTGTAGGAGATGGAAATGAGAGAAAATAATTGATCTTTTCTCGTATATACTACGTGTGACTGAAGTCTGGAAAATAGCTGGACAGATCTTGTAGTTATAAATAATGAAATTAAATGATCTGATCTTTTTTATTATTAAACAATATATCCAACAATTTTCACTATCCTGATGCTGAACTTCATCTAAGACATTACAAAAACCACAGGAAGAATCATATGGAAAAGAAACTTAAAGAAGAAATATGTGAAAAGTCAGTCTGACAACACTAAAATAATAAAAAAGATAAGGGAAAATAGAAATTTAAAAGAACCGACAATTGCACTGATGCTGTTTCAGTATGTGATAGTCATATGGAAGATTGAAAGAACAGATGGCAGTGAGAATGAATCCAACAGCCATTCAATATACACTTATTTGTGCCTCTAGAGACTATTGTTAATTTTTTCCTTATCCCCTACCACTGAGAAGGGTAGGGATAGGGGTAATCTGTTACTGCTCTAGCAATTTTGTCGTCTTCTCTATCACCTAAGCAGAGCTATCAATACTAGAGACAGGCGTAAACTGTCTGATTAAGATCATGATCTGGATTTCAAATGTTCAACACTTAAACTATGGTTGGGAGGGAGATTTTTCCATTCAGCGATGTATGGATATCTATGGATGTAGAGATGCATGGGCAAAGTGTGAAACTTGAATCTGGGTTTGGACTCTCAACACTGTAGTGTTTGGGGAGTAAATAGGTGGCGTACACTTGTAGTTTGGTTCAGACTCCTCTACTCAATAAGGATATATATGGAGGTACAACACGTAACAATATAAAACAGTTCATAAACTATATATCTTGATTATTTTTTAGAATTAGAGAAATGTAGGTACAACATGAAAAAGGGACAGAGGAATCCTAGTGCAATAGCTGTCCCTCTCAAGAAATGGATCATACAAATCATAAATACTCTCCCAGGCATCTACTGCACTGGTCAATACGTGGCATATGACAACCTGAAATGATGGGGGACATCTGGTCTGAAATGTTTGGGTTTTAACAAGTGGAATTAATTCAAGTTAAAAAAAATCATTTTTATTACTTATAGATATACTTTTATGCCATGTTAAACAACAGTCCTAACCCTACTCCTCCTCCCCCTCAAAAAACTCAAAGAAAACAAGAAGAACCCCTTGGGTGATGAGATGAAGCTACTGCAATAAAAATGTGTGCCAGCCTTCCCAGGCTGTAAACATATGATAGAAATTTCTCACTGGTATCTAGAACCAGCTGGAAGCTGATTCACAGGAATGGTGAAATAAAAGCAAGATGGCAGTGAAAGGTAACGCAGGCATCTGTTACAGATATTTCAGCTACTTATGCCACTACTGACTGATTCTTCATGAAGGGTTGATTGCTCCCATTTCCAGTGGCTTAGGAAGATGTCAACCTCTTTTTTAAAAGACCTGTACTTTTGTTAGCCAACATTAAAAAAATACAGATGAGACATGCTAATAGTGAGCCAACTTGCCATATCTGGAAAATATTTCCTTCTTGGTGCAGCTGAGAACAGATGAGTGACACTCAAGGGCCGAAATAGTATTTTCAGGTTATCAATTAAGTTGGGAGCACTGTGTGAGCCAGAGTTTATCTTGTACCTGTCCTGCACTCTCCTGACGGAGCTGTGCTTCTAGGTCCTTATTTCAGTTAGCACCAGCATCGTTGACCTGCATCTGCTAAAAAGAGGGCAAGGAAGTGGGGGGACGAATTGCCTTAGTTCCTGTGAAGACCACGAGAGGTCACTCCAGCTATCTAGACCACAATTTCTCACAGCGTTTCAAAGGATTTGCTAGAAAGGACTGCCTGTTCCCCTCTGAGCTTGGGAAAATTACCTTTTCCAAACAAACAAATGGTTTCCATCACCCGAATGCATTTCAAAGGTTATTTACAATTGATTCATAAAATAAAGAAGCTTAAGGAAGGGTTTGTATGATTTAAATATTTTACTGATCCAAAAAAACAAATGAAGGACTGTACAAATACAAAATACTTGGATTTGAATTCTAACACACACAGACACACAAAGGCAGCATCATGTCTTCAGACTTGAAGAACTGAAGGTCTTCCCTTCCTACCTCTCTTGCTCCATCCTCCCCTTCACTGCTTTGCGCACCCTTGATATAGGTTTGAGAAGAAACAGGCTGGCAAACACAGCGCTTTTCTGTTCCCTTTGTTGTGCCAAGCAGGACAAGAGATGGTGGCTGTATGAGCAGGCTCTAGTGATTTGTGACAACTAGAAGTTTTTCCCAACAGGAAGTCAACAGACAATGTTTCAAGGTTTATATCTTTGAGGTGCCTGAACAGTACAAAGCCAACAAATCCCTGTAAGACTCACCCCTCTAAAAGCAAACAAGCAAGCAAATAAATTGCATTCTAAACAAATCCCAAAGCTATGCTACTGTTCAAAATCACATCTAGGGATGCCTAGAGCTCAATTTTTGTCTTAACTTTGATTTGTCGAAGCATCACTTTGACCACTTACCAGTTATACTGTGAATTTGCTACACTGAAAAGATAGCAAAGTTAAAGTCCTGGGCTCCCGGTCCTCTGTTTATTCTGAGAAGCCTACTGTACACACAGCCAATGCACCACACAGCTTACTTAGAAAAACTTCAACTCTGTCCTACTGCCAGTTAGTCTTTTAGCCCTATAGCTTTCCTTGATACTGTCATCACATCTACCTGACGTGATGGTAAGCTTTGCAGTGCAATCAGTTGTTTGCTTAGACTGAGATCTCTGGTCAGCAAATAGTATGGTAATGTAACAACATAGCTTCATAGAGCTTCAGACCAAGAGGCACGACATTGACCCCTGGTTACCTACACAGCACGATTTTTCTTATTTCTGATAGAGTAGACCATCAGATCTGTTTGATAATACACACAAGCCTGAAAGAAAGATTTCACATGAAGAATTCATCACAGTTTCAGGTAAGCTATTGAAAAAGTGAAATCCTTAGTTAAAAAGCACACATTACTCAGAAGTTGGCTATGGACCTGGGTGTGAGACTCTCAAATCCACCTCCAAATCTTGGTTTAGTTCTCGGTGTGAGCCATTACAATTCTTCAGTCAGCATGATCTACCTGATAATCATACCATACCTGCTGTACACCTACAGTTCTCCAAGCAAACCTGATATTAATTATGCATTTTGTCAAATCAAAATGAAGCAAAATATTTTTTTTGTGAGAGAAAATGCCTCCAGAAAAGCACAATGCAAAGAATGAAATAATGAGCTTGTACCTTAGCCATGAGATTCACATAAAAATGGATTCCTAGTGCTTATGAAAACAACCAGAACATGAGCTCTCTCTCAGGCCTACTGCTAAGTCATATACTTTGTAGTTTGGAAGAAAAATAGCTTAATTCTAACTGCAATCATACAGAGTCATCGATGAATAAACACCTCATAGAAAGGCAGCTTTATGATGTTTTTTTCTGTGGGTAGGATTGCTCTCACTCTCCAGTGTTAGCATAAACTGTGGCAACTAATGCACACCCTGAGTTACTGGTGAACAGAAGACAATATGAAAATCTGCTGCAGTTTTACTTGATAGAAATGTTTTATTTAATAATCCAACATTTACCACTGTTGTACGACCACACAATGGCAACCAGATTCTGATAATGGAGTTTGGATTTTTCAGTGAAATTGATAAGTAGAACTTCTTTTAAGTGATACTTTTAAGTAATTTTTTCTTTGCAATTAGCTCTAATGCTTGAAGAACATTTAGTACTGTAAAATGAAACAAATGAATGTGGACTTTACCAAAGACTAAAACTCCCTGTATCATATGAACTCTATATATCAAAAAGACAGGTGATGAATAACTCTGATATAGTGCATATGGTAGAAATGGCAACCACTCAACCCTCCAGCACTGGGTGAACCTCAGAACGTTTGAAAGTTTTGTTTTGATCACCTTCCAGAAAATGAAATTATTATCTCAACAGAGCCCAACCTCTTCGAGTCTATAAATCAAGTATGTTATGAACAGGTTTTCTTGTAACACTTTTGACACTTCCTGGTTTCGGACAAGTTGAAAATGCCATGAGAAAAGTCTTAGAACCGGTATGTTCTAATTTTTATTTTATTGGAAATTACTCATTTACCAACACACTAGASTTCCCCATATTCATCTCATGTTGTGCAGGGATGCAAGGAATGCAAACAGGCTTTGACTGCTGACATTTCATTTGGCTTGTGGGATTAAAATCCTGTGCAGTTTAGAATTTTTGGTTTCAGTGAAGCTCACAATTCTGTACTGTATTATGGAAGCTTTTTTAAAAAAAATTGCCAAGAGAAGTTGCCAATACACCTAGCTTTGCTGTAAAAATTATCCATATTCTTTGCTCATAAGCAGTCAAGTTTTATCTTCAGTCTGGTCTAAAACCTTATGTGCTGGCACTTGCCATACCCGCTGGACTGTATTCCTGGGAGACATAACTATCAGACCTTTCACGTCTTCCTCCCCGCCCTCCTCATCCTGTTTTCCTAGAAGTACTGTAGTTTGTCACTCTCAGACTAAAATGGCTAAATTTTACCTTATTCCTTCCTTCATTTCCACAGGTTGCTCACCCACGTGCTATTTTCTGCTCCAGAAAGAAAGGAACCACTTTTCCCTTTGCATTCATGCCCAGGATCTGGAGAGCTTGTGTGAATGCAAGGGGAATTGTCATGTCTTTGTCAGCTGAATTACAATAAGCTACAGTCCTCCTCTTTAGGTGTTTAACTTCTTTTCCAAACATTGACCTGATAAAGCCCTTATTAACCCAAGTATGTATGGCTGAGTATTGATGAGGACAACGTGTGTCTCAGAGACAGGATAACCTACTTTGTTGAAAAAGCACCAACTTAGCGTGGGTATTATGAGCAAAGATGACCTGCAGTTGCTACTAGTGTCTTTTCAAAAATACTGCTGGACTGAGCACATATAGGAAAATCTGTAAGAGTTTTACTTTCACTAAGCCTAAAGAATGACTGCAAGATTTTATTCTCCTACAACAGTGGATCTGCCTCCTCTGTGAATACTCTTCAAAGGCAATGATCAGCCATACTCTGTATTTCAGAAGATGTATAAATAGTCCTGGAAAAATCTTGTGCTAATTTTGCTATTTCCTTAGAAGGTCAAGTTCAGGCATCTCTAAACTTTGCAGCTCACATCTTAACCGAATGGTAAAATTTAAGCTTCTCAAGGCGTGCACAGCTGTAATCCAGCCTCTGGTTTCTAGGGACCAAAGGTCAGCACATTAATCTATTTGGGATAATTCATAGAACCTCTTTAGAGAAAAGAAAAACATTAACATAAAAATAAGCCATGTTTCCTGAAAATGAATCAGAACATTTTATGATATAAACCAGTATCCCAATGATGACCCAAACCAATTACTTTAGTATGTTCAGGCTCAGACTTACTCTACTCTGTTTCACTCTAGGGATTGCAGCTCTTTTGTTAAAAGATTTTTTGGAATAAGTAGTTTTGCTCTGATTATGAAGGCAATTGCTTTGAAAAGTAGGAAAAAACCCCAAGAAATATTTCTGAACAGCTGTGATATGAAAATAATCAAACCATCTCCCACAGCATCATAAACAGCAACAAAACCTTTAATAACAATAAAAACGTGTGTGAAAAAATTTGTTGTTCCTACCACATTTGAAAATGACTGACATTAGTTTGCAGGGAGTGTAAGAAGTTTTTAAAAAATGCTTTTTGAAGTGGGTGTTAGCAAAGCATTACAGAACTTTGCAGAACGCAGCCTCAAATGTCTAGAAGTTGAAGCTGACATAATTTATATCATTTACATCAAAGATAGATTATTCTTAGACAGTATTTTCACCTAGTTCCACTTCTTCACTAAGGTTTAATTATTTCTGTTTTGTTTTAAATACTGCTTCTTGCTATTTTTGCATAACAATAGATGAAGGTAACTGTTCTAATGTACAGTGATCAAATTTCCAGTTTACAAAACAAGAGCTGCCCAGCAATGACAAAAAGAACATAGAGAAATAATCCATATAAAAATATGAGAGCAGGAAGGGATTTTAATTTTCAGATGGTGGGGGTTTGCTCGTGGCAGTTCTTGGCTACCGCATGTGCATTTCATATACTAACAGAGACATGGAACTGATTTAGATGTGAAGTTCATTGTTAAGCTTGGGCTTACTGTCAAATTAATTCAGTTATTGCTCATAATGTTAATTCCACTGATGTAAAGAGCAGAATTGAGAGCAAGAGCAAAAGATGAAGCATGTGCATGTGCTTGCATGTGTGTATTTATATCTATTCATGTGCATTAAGGGGACTTCTTAACCTATTTATACATGTACATGTAACCCTATTTTGGGTTGATGGTTGGACTTGATGATCTTAGAGGTCTTTTCCAACCTTAATGATTCTATGATTCTATGATTCTATGATTCTATCCAGGTTTGTTTTCTCAGCTGGTGAAAGACATGTGATAGCTGTCACACTTACACTATCCCCAAAAAAAGATTATAAATGGCCCAAGTGACATCTTCTCCTGTCTCATTCTTCCCACAAATTCTCCAAAAACTCCAAAATCCAAATCTGGGTGAGACACAAGACCTGGATTGACACAGGCACAACTAAACAGGCACGTGGCAGGAAGCCTAAAATACTTTGGAGGTTTTGTGGGTGAATATTCCCTTCTGACTTAAGAATTGTGTAAAAAAAAGTAACTTTGTTTTTAAATCATGAATCATTGTGATTCTGGTGATGGGAATAAACCCACTGCAAAGAGCTGATGACCTAGAGAAGATATTTTCCATAAAGCTAAATAAAAGAAGTATGATTAGCACATTTTCAAATCTAAGAACAAAGCTAGTGTGGAACCATACAACAACCTGAGGAACATCAAGTTGTACGCAGGGCAGCCAGTGCCATGTAAGAATATGCTCTTTGCATCCATCACAAATTTTGTGGAAATGTTCCACAAGCACGAATGAACTGCAGTAGTTGTTCAGGGACTTGATTAGCATGGATCCATTGTCTCCAAGTTGCTTGGCTGTGCTGTGTTTTTACTGCTATGGAGAAGGACTGCTGAGAAGGCATATTCCAGAAGAGATTCCTTCTGCTGTGCAGTACCTTCCACAGGGGATCCACTAAGTCAATGAGAATTTTGCATGGCACAGCATCATTAAATATCTGAGGATTAATTCAGTTGCCTCACTATGAACTTGGTACAACTATGAAGAGAAATGAATAGTGAAGATGACAGAATGATCTTTTCTGAATCCCTGTGCTGTCATGCAACATGGATAAATAATGAGAAATAAGTTCCTGGCAAATGCTAAGTTTGGCTCCTGAGAGCTCAGACATAATGGTAATATGATATTCAAAGAGTGCAGTGCTCAGTCAATTAGATGAATAACCTGTTTTTGCTCGTCCTTGTCCAATAAATTTGAGAACAAATGACATTAAAGAAACCCAATTATTTCTGCAAACTAGGTACTGGAACCTGGCAGATGACTGAGGGATATTAAATGATCCTTCATAGACATGCTAGTTTGGAAGGGGGAGCTGTTTGATTGCAATGCAGGGTTAAACAAGGCAACAAATGCCTCATGTAGCTACAGAGTTAATCCAAAACCTTGTTTTGTTGCCTTTTCTCTGCTGAAAAGCTCAGCTACTTATTAGCCCTAAATCAGACTTGCCAAAATGCAGAAACCTGTTGGTCTTTTCTGCCTAGCGCTATGTGCTATATAGAATTCCTGTTCTGCTACCCTAAAGATAGCACACAAATAAGCTTTAACTAATAACGTTTGATCAATACACTTATATGAGCATGATCTCCTCCAACTGCCAGCTGCCCTAAGGCCACAGAGGGCAAGACAATATAGAAAAACAAAATTGACTTGTGCTAATTCCATATTAATTAAGCTTCTCTTGACCTGTCTTGTGTATTCTTAAGGAGACAATGGAAGATGTTTGCACGCAGAGCAGCAAACATGCTCTTTTGGGATAATTTCAATAATCTCACTATATCAGGAAGATTCATGCCCTGAATTCATGCCCTTAATCAAGTTGCAGCATGTTAGGGCAATCTAGAGAGGGTGAATAAAGCTATTATTCATTTCTGCACGAAAGCTGATATTATAGCTTAGCACAAGGCAAAGGGTACAAATTTATATGTGCTTGACTACAAGCCTTTTTCTCCTCCACTGTACAGAATATATGATCCCTGTTTCTTTACTTTCTATCATAACTTTTTAGGCTTAAAATATTTTCCCTGGTTATTCACACATAACTATCGTAATAAATGTAAACCGAGAATCCAGCTATCAATAGGCCAATCTCTTAAAGGTTTGTTTATGGCTGAGGTAAACACATCAGCAAATAGAAGGCTGTCAGCTTGTATGTTGCCCAAACACCATCAGCTCATGCCTCTACCTGAGGTAAGGCAGTGGCCTCTTACAGTGATTGATTTGGGCTGTTAGCTCCAAATCAAAGTCGGTTTCAGTTCATCCATCTTTCTAGAACCTCAGCAAAAATGTTATTTGAAAATAAACACTGGCTCTTCGTCTCTTTTGTCAAAAGAGCAGCAGGGAGCTGATCGACATGTCACTAACTACATCTCCATTTCTGCTGCCACAGCAGCAGCCTCCTGGAAGCCATGCTGCTGAATTTAGGTATTTTGTCTACTTTCAGTCCTGAAGTGCAGGTCTGGAGGAGGAGAGATTGCAGTTCTTTCCAGTAGCACTGAAAAAAGGTTTCTCATAAAGTCAAGTCTGCTGAATGTAAAAAGCAGACTTTGATACTTAATCCCTCAGTCCAGCTGACCAACATTTGACTCGAGATCAGGAAGTGGAGGGAAAAGGCGTTTTTAAACCACTTTCGCAAACCCTGGAGTATCAAAGAATAACTGCCAACAAAATAAAGCACCTGGGGGATAGCTCTAATCTACAGCAACGTGACCCTGATACTGCTTTGGGTGCTGAACATATAGGGATTCACAGGACACTGTAACCATGGTACTACCTAGACTTGACCTACAACAGAAATCAAGGTGACCTGGAATAGAAGTGACTCTGCATCCCTTGAGGATTGCTCTAACAAAGGACAGGTTTACAAATGGCTGGTTAAAATGGAGTTAGCCACTGGAGTCTGTCCAAGGGCCTGGCCTGAACACAATTAATTCAGAGCAGCATCTCTATCTGCCAAATCTGTGTTTGTAATGATAGGCCTGCAGTATCAAGTGTTTGTAGGTGCTTGAGTCAAGGATTAATTCTGGGGACGAGATTTAACATTTGTTAATTACCAAAGTTCTGTCTGCCATACCCTAGGCAAGCTGAGGAGTGCCACAGTAGGTCCAAGCCCCAGCTTGATGGATGCAGAAGCTCACCAACCTCTCACTGCAGAGTTGTGTCATGTACTGAGGTGAGGCCTCTCTAAAATGACGGCTATTTACATGTTTTGTGATGTTCCAGACATTCTTCTTTTTACTCAATTTTCCCTTTAATTTAGAAAATGATCTTTTTAAAAAAGGTGCTCTGCTGCTGCAAGCACCTGCAGCTCAGCTCAGAGGTTGGTTTTTTTTGTTTGTTTATAGCTGTTTGCATTATATTTTCACAAGTTTGACTAAAAGACTCCTCTCAAAAAACGTATGACTCAATATTGGAGTTGGGTATTCAAGTGTGGGGGATTACCCCACAGCCCTTTCTTCTCTAATATATCCTTAACTCTTATTCTCCATAACCTGCCTCTCTTTGCCCTCCCCCAGCTCTGATCTGACCAGAGGCAGGAGGGCCTCTGAGACAGCGTGGGTTATTTGAGGACTCCTTCTCCAGAGCCTTACTAAGGCTAAGAGAGGGAAGTTTACGCTTGTGAAAGTACAGTAATTATTTAAAAGAAATAACTTTTGATGGGGCCTTGTTACCATAGACACTTCTTCCCTTTGCATGTCTTCATCAAGAACAATGGCAAATTTCCAGCATTTTTTTTTGGCTGGGAATGGGCATACTCGTAAATCCAAACAAGCTAATTATTAGTAACTTCTGATGTAAGGAGCTAAATAAATGTGATGGGGAAGCCACCAAAGCTTGGGCTTAGCTTTACTGCTAGGCTCAGGCATTAGAAAAAGAGAAAAGGTTTCTTTGTATACTTTGTTGGATAAATACATGTTGTGAACTGCAGTCAATATTTTTCTTTAGCATTTTAGGAGCTGATAATTGTTAACAGGAGGCCTTACAAGGGAAGCTTCAATGCTCTGGCTTATCCTTCTGGGCTACTGATTGGCTTGTCTCAGTAGGACGACGTGGAGAGACCTCCCCCTGCCTTCTGTTGAGAAAAAAGAGGATTTAGTACAAATTGAGAAGTCACCTCATACAGAGTGTCAAAAGTGACCTCATTGTAGCTGGTGCAGCCGGCTGAAGTCTGCTGGAGCCTGCCATGCTTTTCTGGGTCAGATTCCTCGCCTTTTGTTATTTGAGCTTCCTTCTGAGAGCCTGGGCTGCCTAAAGGGGTAACATGACATTCCCTTTCTTTGCCCTTTAATCCAATCAGAGGGGCCTTGCTTTCTCACAGAGGGCTGGAATACACACTAAGGTTAGCTGAGCAGCTGTGAAAGTGAGGTGAAGATTAAGACTTTGACTCTGATCATACATTTCAATATGAATGAAGCCAATAAAAGGGAGATTATCTTTCTTGCTACTTTTCAAATTTCTTATCCATGAGGCAGCACCGTTTACACGAAGCTTGATGCAGTTGACATGTCTTTGCCCTATCAGGTGCAGAAACGTTTGGTCTTCATCTTAAAAATATATTTGGGGAGAGTAGGAAGGAAGGGAGGAGGAGAAAAAAGTGAGGGAGAGAAAGTCAGTTTTGGATGGTAGCAGATGGGAGCATGTCAAGTAAGAAATGCAAAAGTACTCTTCTGGTTGCAGTCTGGCACTTCAAAGCAAAATGAAGAGGCATTTCAAAGAGGATACACATTATTATTTGATTAAGATTCAGCTTCCTGGATGAAATGTGCATACAATTATTAGCGTGATGATAGTAGGTTTCATAAGAGAAGTTTATTATCTCTTTGTTATTGGTTCTTATTAGCAGTAGGTTCAGCCTCCTACCCTATGTATGAACTTCCAGTCTTTTTTTCAATTTGCATATACRGATGGGGTGTCCAAAACTAGCTGTATCCTTTCAGTTTTGAATACAAATCAGCATCACATGGGGGGTCTATCCCCAGATTTGGGGGGATTATTTGAACTCAGATAATACTTACACAGTAACTTCTTTGCATCTCTTACTGATGGCTTTCTGTCTTCCTGCCCTCTTAGGATTAAGTTCTTTATGATGAGGGTGGTGAAACACTGGAACAGGTTACCCAGAGAGGCTGTAGATGCCCCATCCCTGGAAACATTCAAGGCCAGGTTGGAGGGGGCTCTGAGCAACCTGATCTAGTTGAAGATGTCCCTGCTCATTGCAGGGGGGTTGGACTAGATGACCTTTAAAGGTCCCTTCCAACCCAAACCATTCTATGATTCTATACTCAACATGCACTCAAATATAGGACTTCACCTCTTGCCTTATTTCCTCACACTGTTACCAACAGTTGTGACACTCAGGCTTTTTAAACCTCCCGATTGTATATTCAGTGTCTTTAGAGACAGGCCTGCTAATATTCCTCAAATTTGTCTTCTTCAGTCCTGCTGAGGACAAGGAGGAAGACTTACTGCCTATATAAAACAGGCAGAATCTACATGACTTTCTGTGGGGGCCATGAATAGCCTGTCTTTGAAGCTTGCCAGGGACTTTTCACTGCTTTTCACCCAGCTAAACTGAGATATTTCCAATCAGATTGCAGAAAGAACTTTAGGAATTCAAAGCCTGGACAAAGCACTGCATTTTGCCACAGTTCAGCTTGCAAATTATGTTGCAAAAACATAATTCTTAAAAACTTAAGCATCAAGTGATGTCAAACCCTGTTCCCAGTCAAAACAAATTTCTGAGGAATTCAATGGAAAGGCTTTTGTAAATCGAGACTTGAGGCCAAAAGCAGAGACAAGCCAGTTCCTACAGGGTTTACTTCCCCCCGCCCCAAAGTCTTTGTAGAAAATGATGAGAAGTGTGAGACACAACATACAAGTTCCCATTCTGAATCACAGCAGCAGCCCGTTTTGCCCCAAGCCTTTCCCTCAGCAGTGGTCAATACCAGCTCTTTCTAAGAAAGCACCAACTGGTGTCACAGATAAGCCTCTGCCATAGAAAATTGCCTCATACTCTCTATGTCTAAACTCTTGTTTAGAAATGGAAGCAGAGAAGAATTATAGTAGAAAAGTCACTAAGTTAAATTGACTTTTTTTTTCCCCCAA
The DNA here is from genome assembly GCA_035582835.1 of Phoebastria nigripes. Classification (NCBI taxonomy): domain Eukaryota; kingdom Metazoa; phylum Chordata; class Aves; order Procellariiformes; family Diomedeidae; genus Phoebastria; species Phoebastria nigripes. The sequence continues at coordinate 758,195 of JAYKAV010002813.1, read as the reverse complement.
AATAAATGTGTTTTGAAAAGCATCTATAAAGTGACTCTATTAAGGCCTGTTTTTTTATCATGCTATCTGCATGAAAGCATGTTTGTGTCCTTATGCAGCTTAGATTTACAATTTCTGGCTTGATACTGTGGTAAATTTTGTATCTTGATGTGACTATCAGTTATTATCATTTAGACATGCTTTTCTCAGGTTTTTCTGTGTTTTGCTTTTGTTCCTTAAGATCAGATGTTGCAAGCGTTAAGACCGGTGCCATAGCTGGGCAGGTTTTAGATGAGTGAAAGAGGGCCCTGGAGTCTGATGGAAATCACATAAGGCTTGTGTTTCTGAGATTCCTCACTGGATCTAGACTTGTCTGGTCTCTGGCTTGGAGTTCTTTGGATTCTCTGAAATACTGGTATTTTATATGTCTACTAAGTGAACTGCATTTAAACTCACTGGTTTCTATGCCAGTCTTCAGTAACCAAGAGGTGTTTGAAAAAAGAAGTTGAATGGGCATCTACTTCTTGGGCATTGTGCTGGGAAACAGGAAACCTGTTTTTAAAAATCTGATTTTATGAAATCTGGGAATCCCAAATGGAAAGAATTAGAATGTGAAGCCTACTGGGGGCTGGACAGAACAAGAGAAATACTAAAGGAATTTGTTTTCTTAGCATAGCATTATGTCAACTCAGAGGGAAAAAAATCACTCGGCTGCTTGACTCAAAATAGCTGGATGTGAAACCACTGGTGCCATCCACTACCTGATCCCACTGACAGATTTACTGCTTGCTGCAGAGCTGCTGCTGCTACGTGATGGAAATGGCAGGTGCACTCTGCTACAAAAGAGGATTTCTGTCTCAAACTTCATCTCCATGCACATGTGTGACTAAGAGCAGCTAGAGGTCACAGGGGGACAGCTCAGTGTTTATAGTGACTTATGAAGAAATGTTGCTATTTTCTTTAATCTTCCCAAGGACAATCTCCTTGCTATCCCATGGTTGTATCCCAGGTCAGGGAGACTGACCAATTCAGTGCCAGCTGAAATATACACTAAAAAGTAGAAAGTGGCAATAATTATTGGACAAATAAACAATATGCATTGTGTACTATTTACCAAAGAAAAATATCTCTCAGTTCTAAGGAAGATTGGGATTATAAATCTATTAAAATAACATACAGAAAAATCCACTGGGAACAATGGAAAAACTCTGAAATGAATTAAGTGGGCCCAAGTCATAGCCCAAGCTCTAGATAACCCCAAAGGCTTGTGAGCACTAAAAATCTGAACCTGGATTTAAGTGGTGATATTAATTGATGATACCTCTTCGTTACTATGTAGATAATTACTGTATCTCGGAATSTGTCTCTCAAACCACTCAGAGTTCAGTCCTTCTACTTGTTCTGAAATGTTTGACTTGGCTAYGAGTCTTTTGCAACTGAGTTTCCACTTGTACCATTCCAAAAATCTCTTGCATTCATCCTGGCTTGACTTTACATCCAGTTTGTAATTTCACTGAAGTAGAAAGACTATATCTGGAGTGAATTAGGTTGAGATTGCTCCATTTTACTTTTATGTCAAAATAACCTCCCAACTCTCAAAATTCTTCACTCAAGGTCTTTTGAAGTCAGACTGAAGTCTTACATATAAATTTTAGAACTATATCCGGGTTTCAAATGCCCAACATTTGAAATACATGTACAGAGTGCACTGGACAGGTTGAGTGAGTGGAATTGGCCTTATTTCTATTTGTATCTGCCCCAGATTTCTTCAAAGACTGGTGAATATCATTTAAATGAATTCTTGAGGCCAGTTTTGTAGAAAAAAATTCACTGGGACCAGATTCCAATCACCAATTATATTACCTTATTTATTGGTAAGCACAATACAACACCATTCTGGCAGAAAATGATAATGACATTTGCATACAAATTCCACAGTGCACAGTGTCAGCAATCTTGCTGAGGATCCAGCAATTCCAGGATATTATAATCAAGCCATACAGTCCTCTCATTACATCAGCTAGCATCTCTTGCACAAAAGGGTGAAACCAGAGATACCTTCAAAGTCAAAACCTAAGGACCAATCTCATCTTACACTATCTTATAGGAGTGTTATTTTACAATTTTCAGTGAAGTTCCTTCTAAAAGTAAATTGAGAATGACACCTCTAGGTTTTCATTTTGTTGGGTTTTTGTCATTACCCTTTCTGATTTAACGTACAAGCTACAGGTAGCTTGTATATGTTTTCGATACCCACGTAGTGTTCTGTTATCAGAAGGACAAGGACACTTGTATTTGTATTGCTCCTTTTTTGTTTGTCTCCTCACTGTCCTTCCAAACACCTGCTGCTGCAGAGAAAAGGCTGTGAGCAGCATGCGCATGGCTTAAACAGGTATTCATGGGCTGCTGAAAGAGGGCCAGCAGGCACATTTGGTGAGCTGAACGCTCGCAGCATTACCTCCATTTGGCATTGCCCACTATAATTGGTCATCATCTCTTTCATGAAACTCTGTCCTCCGTTTATTATTACTTTTTATATGAGATGGTTATCTTTGCTCTGCACTGCAGACTGTGCGGTGCCATTCCAGAGTGGTGAGCAGAAGCCAGTTGCCCAAATGGCTTAGGCTTGCCATGTGGCTTCATTGCTCTCTGTCAGTGGATAACTGTGCTGAAGAATGACTGCCCATAGCACTCCCCTTTCCTGGGATGAGGAAAACATGCAGCTGACTTAAAACATGCAGTCCTGTCATGACTGGCACTACTGGGAAAAAAGTGACCGACTTTGAGACACTAAGCTGTAAAACAGTCTGGCAGGTGGCACCACTGAACTGACCCCATTTTTGACAGCACATTATCTGTTTTCCCCGTTTCTGTAGGCTAGGGAAAGAGGAGGGGAGCTGCTTTCATTCACATAAATACTTCTTTAGTAGTTAGCAAAAAAAAATGCAAATTCAGATTTGAAAAAGTCTACATGAAAAGTTTGACGCTTCCATTGCCAAACTATGGGAAGAGAAGAAATTAGGAGAAATAGGGCAACTGCTTGCTTAAAAGGAGTTGCAGTTAAGATGCAATCATCAAGAAGGTCACTTTGATATTCTCCACCCATCCTCTGGTATTATTTATTCCCAGAAAAGACAAAAAAAGCAGATTTCATGAACAGAACAAATGCCAGAAATGAGAATAGGGCTCACTGTTTCTCTGGGATATTTTTGCTATAAAACAGAGACAAATACTTTTTACACCTTTCCCCTTAAAAATGCATCTATTCATACCACACATCTTTCTGCCATGTGTCAAACCTTTTTTTTCCATCTGCAGCTGCCTAAGGAGGATCTCATGGAACTGGACTGTAATCTTTCTGTTAGTAGTTCCACAGCAATTTCCATGCAATACATTGAGCCTGTTTCGAGTGCTAAGTCTCCATAAAAAAATGATGCTAAGTTTAGAATAATCAGACATTTCCAAGTTTGATTGTGATAAGTACAAATGTTTTGCAAATGATGTGTGGTATCTGCTCAAGGAGAAAGGCAGCTCTGCTCAGCTAAGCAACAGATTATTCAAACACAATCAAGATAYTCATAGGCAAAATCTAAACTTTTTATAGCCAAAGGAAGGCAGCAGTTCTCTTCCAACCTAATTTCAGAGAACTTCAGAGTCTCAAACTGGGTTTTTACTATATTACAAATTAACAACTACTTACTCAACACAAAGGAAAGCCCCAGAGAGAGAGGTGCACATTTTCACTGATCACTCTGTACTGGTAATTTCAAATCTTACCTGTAGGGCTCACAAGCCACCAAGGCCAGTGCTCGCTCTTACAGTTATGAATAAGCCATAAAAAATAGGCTGAATTTTAAAAGAAATAGTAAAGAATCAGTGTGTACCAGTGGGGAAACCCCTCTGCTGAAGAGCTCTCCATCAAGAACAGTCTCTGCATGTTGACCACTCTTACCTCCGAGGCAGGTCAAGGCTGAGCTACCCACTGGTTCAAGATGCCTATAGGCATGAGCTAACAGGATGTTATTCTTCTACTGCCATGTCTGCTCACATACCTCTGATCTCATGCAGTTACAAATAATGAAAAAAGATTAATAGATTTTAAGCCCAGAAGTGACCATTATAATCATTTTAACCTGACCTTGCATTCTAGTAAGGGTCACAGTATATTACACAGTTTTGTGCCCAAAAAATGGCATTTGAACTGCAGCATATTTTGCAGAAAGATGGACAATCTTGCTTGATTGTATATGCTATTCTTAACTAGATGAAAAATTGAAACAGGAACTGAACAGTGAAAAAAGCTACTAGAGCCTGCTACAGGAGTCTGTTGGGAAGGGTGAATACCGATAGCAGAAGCTAGAATGACAACAGAAAAATGGATCTGAGGAGGATCTTAGAAGCTAACCTACAGAAGCATTTCCTCTCAGAGGCTAGAGTAATGCTATCTTGAAACAGTGTCCGATTCACTGAATGAATGACAGAATTCCTGCTAACATCAATAGTTGAGGCCACCTTTTTTACATCATGAAGCAAGCATAAGGATTAACATATTAGAAGGATAAGAAAGGATTTTTTTTTTTGTTCTCATGGCACAGTTAAGGATAAAGATCATGATCACGGCACACAGGTAACCTCACATGCTTCACAGCCACAATAATTGCTCATGTAGACTTGATTTAGCAGAAGATGTAATGATATGTATTAAAGTTGATAAAAAGTGCTTTGAATCCTTTACTGAATGACTTTCACTGACCTCTCTTCTTCAGGAAAAAGGTATTCATTTGTGGATAGTTTTCTATCTGMAATTAGGAAGGTTTAATGTGGAAGCTTTTGCAAGAGTTCACTTGAAAAGTAAGGGTTCAGTAATGCACTGAAGACAGAGGCTACTCATGTGAGTAATATTGAGCACACATATGCTGGATCTTGATCCAAGACCACGAAATCTTCTTGTACTATGCTTAAGTCTATTGAATTTTTACTTTCTTTCTCCTTTCCTTAGGTTTTGTAATAGTCACTAATTCACACTGGTTAATATTCAAGATAAAATTTTGGAGAAAAGAGAAAATTGCTAAGTGCAAATAACCTTAACTGATTAAAAAAATACATCCTATTCCAAGAGCACTGGATATCACAGAAAGTTGTATGATGCTAGTAAACAGGAAATAAAAAGAAGGATGTGGATAGCCAGAGAAAATTCAAGTCTCATAGGACCAATATATWAACATAATGAAGTGCTGGTGGCAATCTGGCATTTCTTTAGCTTTGGGGAATAGAAGGTCAGGGGTCTAATTATGCTGCAGAGAGGAAAAGGTCTGCAATGCGGGGATGTGTTAGGAACCGTCTTAAGAGTTGGAGCTAGGGAATTAGTAAAAAAAGAAAGAGAACCAAACAGTTAAACAACAAGGTAATGAAGGACAGTGTTGTTTATGAAGGGCTGAGGCAAACAGCCAGCCACTTCAATACATGTCAAATGTACAAGATATGGAAGTGTGAATATACTGTCAGGGAAAGATGTAATTTTGAAAGAATGACAGCTCTGAGGTCAGAGATGTGCAACTGGTTTAGACAGAATCCTAAACTGAGATTAAGGTGGGTCTGTGTTCTTAGGTATGCAATCCTTATGGTCAGCTCCAAAAAAACCCTATTTGCTGTTAGCATTAGGAATCTGCCTTGAGTCTTCTTTTATTTCTGAAGATCTGTATCACCCAGTTCTTTGCTGACCTTCTGAGACACTTGCCTTGATTTTCTTCCTTCTGTAAACACAGTCATGTTCTGCAGCTTCTATATCCAAACCCATTTCCTTCAAAGCACAACACTGTTGCATGTGGTAGTGTAATTCTCACAAGAGGTCCTTAAGAATATACAACCATACATTGGCCTGGAGCAAAGCTTAACTGAAAAGCATACATAAATTTAGAGATGGGAATGGAGTGGAGCAGAAGGGTACCTTACCAATGCTAAGAACACAGAAATGCAGTCCTCATAATACAATTATTACTGTTATTTACGGATCAATGGTACTATGTATGCACTGGAGATGATAAATGTATAAGGAGAGAAAAMAAAAGAGAGAGAGAGATGCTTTTGGATACTTATGCAGGATGGTTGCTTCTCCAGAGAGCTTCTTTTCTTAAGAATGTTGTTCAAGAATTGCTCAAGTTGATTGAAAATGGCTGGTCTCCCCTTGATCTGTCCCTGTTGAAAGTTACCTGTGCTGCAGATCGCAGTAACTGGAAAACTGCCATCTTTACATTCACTTTGGCCAGTGGCTCTGCCCAGAGGTTGAAAAAACAGTCTCAGCATTTGTTGGTTTATCCTTGACATGTCAAGAAAAGAATAATCATTCTTAAACCTTTTCTAAAGAGGGAGTATTAGAGCTGGAAGAAGCAGCTTTGTTAATTTGCTTCCTCTGGTCAGTCCAAACCCACAAGCCCCTTTCCCAGAGAGATCTGATTTAATTCTTTTAGATTGGGAATAACAAAAATACGGTTAATGTCAAGAACAGAAGTCTTCCTTTCTTTTTTTAATAGGTGCATCAAACTTGATAGATGGCAGAAGTCAGAATAAGTTTCTAAAATATGTAACTAGAATTCATGCTTTTTATAGCTCGATCCTGTTCCCAACTAAAAATCAAGAGGAGTTTTGCTGTTGACCTCTGCAAGAGGAGAGCTGGGCTTTCAAATTGCACAGTAAAATATTCTTTATTCCTTTCTTTTTTAATGTCTATATAGATGTAGGCTGGGGTAGGATGAAAGTGTCAGTTTTTACATTTAAGGATTTGTGCTTTATGAGCCTTGATATGTTAATGCTTCCTCTGGGGCTATTCTGGATGAGTGCATTGCACAGGTGGCCCACTGCAATTTATAGACACAATAATTGAACAAGAGAAATAAGAGACAAGAGTGTTTTCAGCACATGGGATGCAGCTGGTTCAACTACTTTAGCAGGAGGCATAACTTTTGTATGACTGAGTCCCTTACTAAAACATAGGAAAGAGGACTTTTTTCATGGAGACCCATGTGCTGCTTTTTGCACTTATCCCGCTTGCTTCACATACCAGAGCATGCTCTGAGAGTCACTTTGTCATGCCCTTAAATGAGCAATTTAGTCTACTATAATTTATACTGCTAAGGAACCCTTTTAAAACAAACATCTGTTAAACCAAGAGTTGACTTGAGAAATGCGTAACTCCCATGAACTGAACAGTCCCATACCAAGGAGCATTAAACTTAGCAAAATGATGACATACATAATGCAAAAAGCAAAACAACTGGCTATTACAGTTACTATTAAATAAAACTAAGCTCAAACTAACATTTTCATTGCTCTCCTATCAGCTGTTTATATGGTTAACCTGGACTTTTAGTGTTGCAAACATATGTCTTGACATATGAAAGAAGTTTTTCTTGAGGAAACTGGAAGAAGATGTTCATCTACAGCCATTTGTCTTTCTGAAATGTAAAATTATGAATAAACAAACTACTACTACTGTTACAGACAGAACCTGCTAGGAAAAATTCTAAAATAAGGAAGGATATGGAGTGCAAGTATACTTGTATTTAGGTTTCTGCTTTTTTTAAGGAAAACACTAATTATATCTCAATCTTTCTGTGGATTTAAAAGAGGAAAAAATGTGATTTTATTCTATTAAACAATAACAGTTAAGAGACGAAAATCAAGTCTTGATTACCTAATAGCATGTGTTCTGATACCACAAGATTTGTGCGTCTTTCAATCAGAGTTGGAGGATGGAGGCAAGAATCTTTTAGCATTTCTGTGATGCAAGTATTTTTAAAATTTATTAATTCATCTTACATGAAGATCTGCTGCCTTCAACAAATATTCCAGTAATTAGTGTCCTTTCTTGTATCTTGATGTATATCAGATACAATTTCTGGTTGGGATATTTTGGAAAATAGAAACTTAATTACCATAACTCAGTGCTTACTCACAAAAACTGTTCTTATTTTAAAAATTAATTAAATGCTATAGTTAGCCAATTAGTTCCATTTTATTCACTGCTTCTTCCTCTTAAAAAGTAAATAATTCATTGCTTAATACCCAGAAATTTTAATTTGTCTCTTTCCATGTCCTGCAACAGTACAATTTTTAAGTTCTCCCTGATTAAATCCAAGTTTATGCTATTGCAATACATAACTACATGGCTAATTTCTGCTATACTAGACATTTTGTCTTGAGGATGAAATGGAGGGGTGTTGTTTTTTTTTTTTTTTTAAGCATTCTGCTTTAAATTCTCACACTTTTAATCTAAAGAAAAGGCCGAAGTACTGGCAAATAATAAGTATTCTAATCTAGAATTTACATTAATGGGGAAAACACCCAGATTAGAGACATTGCTCAGCACATGTGGGATGAGGCCATGAGTCACTGACTCTGGTGTACTTCTAGGTTTAGACAGTTGTAAATAAGCATCAGTGTAACCCATGTTCTTATCACATCTGCCAAGTTTCACAATCCTAATTTTGGCCAATTTTAATTATTGTAACAACCACATGAGGTATAATTTTTTCTGTTTGACCACAGTGTACATGAAGACAGCGGGAGAGGGACCCTATCATCTGTTTTTGGCATTAAGAAAGTACTTACATGTATGCATAAGAATTATCATTAAAATACACATTCATCACACAGTCTTCACAAACTTCACTTGTATCAACAAAAAGAATTCTGCACACCAAAGTCAAAATAATATCATCACAACACTGACAGAGGTGGACAATTTACATGCACTCCACCCCTCATCCCTTCACCACCGTACAACAACAAAACTTCCCCACAATTATTTAAAACAGATTTAAAACATAAGAAAGGTTACTGAAGTCCATATGCTTAAACATCTTACTGAACTGGGACTACAGACAAGGAACTGAGTTTAGACAGAAAAAGGCATACATAATTTCAAAGCAAATTTTTTTTTTAATAAATAAGAGGAATTTGCAACAGGCATGTCACAGGTTTCTACAACAATCTGTATTTATAATTTTGTCAGAAGGATTCCTGCATTATCCCATTTACTCCTCCATAGCAATCTTTCCATCCTCTCATTGTCAGAAGGGCAAAGGAGGGAAAATGATATTCCTAGATAATACCCTGATAATCTACAGAGCTCTGTTCCATACCATCAGGATTTCAACTTTGTGACTTACTATTTAATAAAGAAAAACAAATTATGCTTGAAGTAAATGATCAGTTGGAATAATGCATAATCTTCCAGGGGCCTCTACAAATGTGATGGAGACTTGCTAAAGGTCTGCTATTAAAACAGGAAGTTCGGCACTACAGAAATGCCCAAGAAAGGTAAGAGGATGTCACAGTGGTAGCAAGATTACTGGTGTTGTATAAATTTCCAAGTAATTTAATTACTTTTGAGACCACAATTTGATCGAGTACTCAAGCAGATGTCTACTATTAAGCTCACAACATAAATGACACCTGCTTTGGCATCTTGCTGTCTATACAAGCTTCGCTGGGCAGAACATCCTTGGCAGTTACAGGCATAACTTAAACAATCACAAGTTTCCAGCGTGTCTCATGTTTTTATATGCTGTTCTCATTTCACAGGAACAGCTTTTTGCTGCACTAGGCCAACTGGGCAGTAAATGCTCCAACTATCCTTGGCAGTTGCCTTCACAACCATCACCATGACTTAATTTTCAGCAGCTCCAAGCATCTACCTTTTCTTACCARAAGTAAAAGCCAGCCTATTTCTGCATCTCAGGCCACATCAGGAGGAAGAAGAAAATGTCTGCTTCTTCATTTATTGTTAACTACTCATTATAATTTTAATTAGGTGCTTTGGATGAAGGTTGGAAATTTTACACTTTGTAGTTTTTCTGCTAGGCTGCAGGAGTAGGGACTACACTGAGACTTACTTTAACTCGTACCATGCTTAAAAACACAAGATTTAATTTCTGTTATGTATTTATTATAATCAGCACTAAAACCACCTTCACCAGAAATAGTGATGACATAATTACAATGTCATATATCCAAGTGTATATGAGTCTCTTTGAGTTCTGTACTCAGCCATAAACTTAGGCCAATGCATGCCTCTAGGTCTAAGAGTTCTTCTAATTCTAAAAATAGATTCTTCACATTTTTCCCTGTATCGCAGCAAACTTAGAATCCAGTTAAATGCTGTTTATAGGAGAGAAATGAAGAAAAGAAATTGCTCCATCTCCACGCATTCTTCTTGCTCGGCCAGAAAGCAAACAATTCTGCTTTGCTCATTGATTACCAAAATAGTTTCTTGATGACTTGTTAATTTGATAGGTCAAGCAATTTATTAGGTGTTTCCTGTGTTTCCAGCTACAGTCTGCATTGCAAGGAAACAAGTAGTGTCTGTGGCATGGAAGATGAGTCTGTGTCTGATGAGAGCCATGTGTACCAAACTCCCATTTTTCATAAGTGCTGTCATCTTACAGATGTATGACCCTCTTCTCCTGGTTACAGAGGAGGGGGGGCTGGGGGAAGATAATGTACAGGGTTCAGTAGAGAAACCCGTGTAGGCAGAAACACAAATCATGTCATGCAAACCAGAACAGGCTACAGGAACATCACATCTCTTTGCAGAAGACAATAACAGATAGGACAGAGAAAGATGGAGTCTAAGATGATTAGGAAAACAGGAATGGTTAATGGATAACAGCAACGTGGCGCCAAGCAGTTCATTCCATGTCATAAAGATATGAGGCAACACAAACAGAGAGCAGGTAAAAGGTCTTTGAAATTCATCCAATCAATGCAGATGCAGATTTGTGTTCCCAGTATATCTGACAGAGAATAATACAGACTGTGGAAAAATTAATGTATTTCAAATTGAGTCTTTTGTTTTCTTAGCATCTCTTATTCTCAGTGTGCTGCAGTATATCATCTCCAATTTGAAATTACTTTTTTGGTTTTGTTATTTTTTTTAAACAGCTCTTCTCTGCAAATTCTGAGCACTTTCTTTTGCCTTCAAACCCAGGGTTAACATGTATCTTAGGAACATCATTTCTTTTTTACATCAGACCAGTAAGCTTGAGAAACAGTCTGAAACACATGGGAGTAATTCCACCCCACTCCTCACCTCCTGTGGAGGTCTCTACTGTACTACTAATGCTGCAGAATTTGACTGGCTCCCATTGCACGGCGAAGGGATAGAGGGATCAGTGCTGCTAAGCTCCTGACCAAGAAGGTACTCAACACCCTATTGCATACATATATGGGGCAAATTGAGATATTATACTTCCTCTGAAGATTAAGAGTTAGTAGGGAAGACAGATTCATCTCTAATTCTACTCTGCTTCATTTAAGGCACCTATTTTTATTTTCTGTTTCAGTAGAAAATTACTTACAAACCCTCAAATTTTGATTGGCAATTTGTGGCAGCCCAGTTTTGCAGTACTCGGCACACGTGTCACAAAGTACTAATCCTGGAAGAGCATTGAGAAGTTAATTTGTGATGATATAACTGTTCAGACATCAAGGGTTCAGCGTGTTTATACATTAAAAGTGCTTGGGACCAGGCTATGCCTGACTTAGCTTGGGTGTTCAAAGGGAAAAAAATTCCTTGAAGTCCTCACTGTTCAGAAGGTTGGATCCCTGGCATGCACAAATTTGCAAGTACGTTGTGGATCTTGTACAACCATCAGGTTCTCAGCAGAAAGCAACAAGAAATGAAGTGAGGGCCTGAGAGCATCTTTTGAATCAACCAGAATTCGTCCGAGAATCCAGTTAAAGATCTTCTGTTCTTTCTTTTCACATAAACACTCCTTGTAAGAAAGGCAGTAGTGTGTAGTCGCTGTAAAGTGACCATCAGTAAGTGGACATAAGTAACCGAAATCTATTAGTATTGGATAACTCTTCAAATCTAAATGACAGAAAATACAGGAACACAGCCAACAGGCACTTCAGTAATGTGCTTGTTTTTCACTAAATCATTTACTTTGGTTGCAAGTGTTTATCCTTACTCAGGCAAAGATTTCATTGACTTCAGTGGAAATTCTGACTGTACAAGGAATGCAGAATTTTTTTCCTCCTGTAAACAGAGGTTCTCTGGAATTGCAGCCTGCACATAATAAACCTCTGAAACAATTCAGACCCATCATTCTAATTCACTGTGAACAGAGCTTCAGTATATCTCCCTTAACAATAAACATAGGCTCTCCTCCTAGTCCTATTGAAATCTATGGCAAAACTCCCAGCAACTTCAATAGGAGCTGTAGCAGACCCTGGGGCTTTCAAAGACCAGACATGCGACGGTTTAGCATTCTGCCTACTCTAACTACAGATCAAACCTTTGGTTTTTTTAAAATACAAAAGAGAAAAAGAATGTATTTTCTGCCTGGTTGATGGAAAAAAATGTAAACCAGCAGTAACAGGTATTTATAATAAAAAGTGCTACATGGTGAGCATGAACCTCATATCACTCAAAATCAATTTTAAATACTCATCCTATAATAAAATTCAGTCAATATAATGCTTTCCCACAGGTTCCAAATCACTAAATGACAGTTAAGTAGCATCATTTGCCCCAATCAATTACATATAAAAGCTAAATAGCTCAAAATAAGTTACATCTAACCTATTATAAAATAAAGAATGTTAATTATTGCAGAGTTAAGACTAGAATTAAACAGAAAATGATGTGGTTTGCTAGATAACAAAGTTAGGAAAACATACGACTAAATCTCTGTATGCCATGATTACATCACATTTGATAACACTGTCCAAGATGCTGTTGTTTATTCTTTAGATAAAAGTCCTAATCAATAGATACATGAAGACAAAATAAGAGTAATTAAGAGAGGCGTATTTGCCTCTCTATTGGTACATACCTATTGAAAGCAAATAGAATTCTCATCAGCAAAAACTACTTTGAGTCTAATTTGCAGTTTTTCTTTTGATTTATAGCTTTTAGAAACATCATGTCAGGCATATAGCAAATATTCAAGCATTTGCTCAGCTAAAAGATAAAGGACTATAAAGCCAGCTGAGATATGACACAGAAAACAAGGTTTAGCACAGTATACTCAAAACTGCAGGTCACCTTTCTTCAAGACCAGAAAGAAGCAACATGTCCCCCATTACACAAGGGTTTATGGAGAAAGAGTCTCTTAAATGCCTGGTTCTTCACATGATTTCTTGTCATTGACAGCAGATAGTGCAAATTCTAAAAGCTAATACCTTTATGCCATTACTCCATTCAAAAAAATTGTATTAATAAAGGCTTATAAGGGAAGTTTTCACACCTGAATCAGCATCAAGCTTTCATTGTGCTAGGACCTATACAAATACATAGGCTCACTGTGAACTGGCAGTACAGAAACAACCAAATGCTTTTGATTCTCAGGGCATTTTTAAACTTATTTCCCCAGGCAGCAATACCACTCCAATTCAGTTTACCCCTACCTCTAACACTTCCTGCAACTATCTGATGAATCTGCTATAATCCAGTAAAATTATCTAGGTTTAGAAAAAACAAAAGACTCCCAACTAAATCTTCCTCTCCCTTCATCTCACCTAAAAAAGCCTGAGGATTTAAAACATAATCAGGATCATTTCAGTGGCCTGGTTTATAGCCTGGCTCTCCAGACAGTTACCTCAGCACAGCTGAGGAGGGCACAAACTGTGATGCAGGATTATGAAGCTAGAGTAAAGAAGGACAGAGAACTTTTCATAGTGGCTTTGTCACTATCAAACCCATGAAAATAAACTACAGCCTAAGTCTGTTTTTTTTACTTTGACAAACTACGTACTAAGCAGAAATAAGCATGTAAAGAAAAGCTCAGCTCTGCTTAAGTCAGGGAGTTACTCATCACTTCAGTGAGGATTTCACCTTTTAYATCTAACAGAATTTGTCTTTTTCAGTGCAGGCAGCTGAGGGTGATGGTATGCGTATTTTCTATCAGCTATGAGTGCAGGGCTTTCCCTGCCCCTAAAGAAAACAGCTTCTGAAGATCAGACCCAAACATTCATTTTCTGTTTTCAGTATTCCTGGAATGCTCTCCTGCTTCCTTGGGCTTCTTAACCATTTACACCTCACAGTATCCTATCTGTAAAGTGGGTGTTAAAATATCTATCTCACATGGCATTGATGACAATTAATATTTATGCTGAGCTTTGAGGGACTAGAATGAAAGTTAGTACAGTATAAATGCCTGGTTTTGTTCCTACTGTTCAGAAAAGCCTTTACAAAGCTAATACTTTGCATTAGGGATCTTTCTGATGGACAAGGAATGAAACTAGTGAATGCAACTACTGGTGTCACATCAAAAGAGACCCTCTATTCACCCCATCTCCCTTATTTATTTTTTGGCATTATCTTTTTCCTTCCTATCTTTCCAAGGCCCAAGGCATCAAAATTTACATTTTCTTTGCATTCTATCCTTAAGAAGAAAAGGAGGGAGGGGGTAGGAGGGGAAAGTAACAGAGATAAAAGGAACAAACAGCTCTAGATATCAAGCAGTGTAACCAATTCCTTGAAGTTAGTCTGTGCTTTTGAATATTTTATAATTTATAAACTGGAAACACATTATGCTTTGACTTTCAAACAGCAGCTGAAGTCACATGCCTGTTCTAAGCCTTCTAAGGGATAAGGAAACTGATGGAGATAAAAAAATACTCACTTGTTATTTTCAGATGATCCTGGTGGTGTTCCAGATTTCTATGGCAGGTGGTGTGGAAAGGATTTGGGAGGTGGTGGAGAGAAAGGATGAAAGACATTTGGAAGGATGCTTGAGAACAGTTTTCAATCCTGTGAAAATGGGTCCAGAGTCTCCCTTTAATCACTAGAATAACACCTTTACTTGTTGCTTTTTAAAGGCTTTATAGTTTTAATGGTGATATTAAGCACAATAGCTGCTGTCGGGTATGCAAAATCATAAGACAGAGATTTTCTGCATTTCTTCAAAATTGCCATTTTGTGAAGTCCTACTGTGCCTTAAGCACATATCTTTAATTCATTTGTGACGAGAGAGTGTGATCTGACTTGCCTTAATGTTCTGTAGTGCTCAAGGTAAGATTTGTATTATAGTCCAAAATTCATTGCATTCAGTGAAGAAAGACTGCAAAGGAAACAATACACCACTGAAAGCAGGCCGGTAACACATCCATCTGAATGAGAAATTCATCCAGATATTAAGAGGGCCAGTGCCTGCTAAGATGATAAGCCTCTCTATCTGTGAGCACACCAGAACAGAAGCACTGAGCATGGCTTTACATGCAAGATGTGAAATAGTTCTGTCCCAACTTTCAGCCAGAGCGGCAGCGTAAGAGACAGGCAGTACAGGGATACTGTACAACTTCAGCCCTTGAATTCTAYAACGATAAGGCAGACTCCCAGGATTAACAGCCCTGTCAAGGGTAACTCTCTGAAGTGCTTATTTGTTTAGAAGAACCACCTCATTCATCATTAAGGAGTGATAGAAATGGAAGCCCTCTGACACAGTATCTGAAGTCTACCTGGATGTATGTTTTCTTGGTATCATAGAAAGCAGGAGATAAAATCTTGCTATCTGGTTTTGAAAACAGTATTAAAATGAAATACATTACTTGTGTTTATAATGTCTGGTTTCTAAGATATTTATTTTATTGCTTTTCATAGAAATATTGCAAGCCAACTTGAAGGTATGTACTTTCCATGATGAGCAGAAGTATACCTATAGGAACACAATCTTAAGTACAGCAATACAATTTAATCTCTCCTTTAAGAGAGACAGTTTTTATTTTTACTTTTTCTGAACTTTAAATAGATGTTTCTGATAATGAGTAATGACACTGGTCTGGTAAAATCACAAAATTGATCTTTTGTTAAGCTCCATTTACATAAAAAGTGAATTCAACTAAAAATTACTACTCATCTAAAGATTTTTACTACATGGAGATATTCCATGAATGATCCTATACTGCAAAATCAGAACCTGTTTCTTTAGTGGCTTGGATTCCTCAAATCTGGGGTTTTCTTCACAGCCCATCTTTCCTCTATATCTTACTTAAAATTATGTCGAGGAGAAAGGGTCTAATAAACAACATATTTTAAGAGCTGTCAATGACTTGTAAATACTTTTCTTGGAGGCCAGAAGACTAAAATGAGGATGGTAAGAAGCGACAGAGACTGAAGAATATAAAACACTACAAGAACTGCTAGGGAGCAATCCCTCACTCTGTTGGTGGTCTTGTAGATACTGGACCTAATTGGATGTTAGGAATTACAGATATCTTGTTCTGTCATTTTGACAACGTGTGTAGTGAAGCAAACTAGGGAAGCTCTTGTTTTACCAATATATACTCCATTAAAATACATATATAACTTTTCCAATTCAGAAAAACTGTCATTTACTGTAAGCGCAAGCATAAGATTTCAATAGAGTTGTGGTAGAAAATGGTAATTTTGTTTTGTTATCAGTCCCATGTTTCATAGCCTGGTTACCCTCCGCTAAATCCATTGGGAAAARAAAAAAAAAAAAACCAATCCAAACAAACAAACAAAACTTGTATTCAGTGTTTCATTAATTTTCTCTTTTTTTTTTTCTGCTGAACAAACATCTATAGGGAAAACTGTTTTAAATAACTGTGTGGGGTATTAGCACACTCCTAACCCATATGGGAGCAGTCTGGCAATGGAGAATTTCACATATTTTAGTAAGAGGAAAGAATTATGCAGAATCACTGTCTTCAACACAGTAATGGTGTGACTAGAAATACTAAATCCTGTCAGTAATTTGTCATCAGAGTTGATGCTGGCACTGTTTTTAAAATTAGTAAGTGATATATGTTGTGTACGACATGGTGTCAGTCACTGTACATTTGAAATCATCATAGATTTCTGCTATGTTTCTGATTTTGTGTTTTTTTTTAAACATCTGATTACCCCTGACTATTCAAGAACTGCTCCCTTAGAAAGTGCTAATTAAGATACTGAAGAGTCTCATCTAATATTTATACTTCTGGTGTTGCACTAGATCATTTTGCAGTGCATGAACAGCGTCATGAAGAAGGAATTAGAAGCAGTATAGCTTTGAGCCTCAGATAATCCTTCACTGATTAGTGAGATTCGCATCATCACCTATTCTGAATGCACTCCTCTCAGGATGTTGATAAAGCCCTTCAGTATCACAATATGGACTTCCAAGCACAGCTACGGCTTTTCTACCCAATCAAAGTGAAACCCTCAGTTCACCTGGTTAAGCTAGCTAATCCTAAATCGGCTTTTAGATTGTCACTTAACAACTCTGAGGCACTCCAGAAGGATCCCGCACAAATCCTGTGGTAAATGAGGCCTAGGCTGAGTGAAAATGAACAAACAAAAAGCTTTAAAAATGGACAGCAAATTCTTTATCTAAGACATATTTTTATTTCTTTAGAGTGAGAATTAAGACGTCAGGAGTTGGACAGTTCTGTTAAATTGGTCTTCAAATGATGATGTATGCCTGCTTAGATTTCAAATGGTGACATATGACCACATATTAAACTGCAAACTAATGCAAATAATGTGCAGAGGGTTTGGTGCTTTGTCATTTTTGAATATGTGGATGACTAATAATATAAAACTACAGGTTTTAATAAAGAACTTGAAAAGTTTCAGTAGTTCGTACATATTTGTTGACTTTAAAAATGTCTGAACAATTTGATTTATTGATGAACTCCCCAACAGTATGTCATCGTCTTCTGATGAAATTTTTAGCAAAAGTTACAGTCCTATGTTAATGGCTGTACCCTGCAGGAAACTGTATGCTGTCATCTAATCCCTAGGGCTACGCACTATACAAAAACTATTGAAAACCCTTCTTGCTTTTGGAGGAAAATCATGTCTGTTGTAGGCAGGGACCAACTGTAGGCTGGCAGCAGTGTGGCTGTAGCTGCTGATTGGCAAGCAGAATGCAAGATAATTCTTGCATCTGTTACTAGAGATGGGCAATAGGTGCTGCCCAAGTAGGTTTGCACTTAAGCTTAGATTTCATAGGCTGTACTGTAAAATTATTCCATTGAATACACTGGGATTTTAAAACACATACTGGAATTTGTAGTAATGTAGAAATACAGGAAATATGCTCTGAAATTATCTTAGAACTAAGCGATAGCTGGAAATTGAACAGAATTACTTAAGTTTTAAAAATCATCCTTTTGCAGTGAAATGAGGGAGCAAGATTCCCAGCACCACCTGACAAGTGAAGGCACTCACAGCAAAAGCTATGAGTGGCAGAGAATAAAGGTCTTGCCATCTGAAGCAGATCACTCAAGTACCAATGCCAGATTAAATAGAAAAAACACACAGAGATCTAAGTTTATTATCTTTCATACTGAATTGTTTAGAAATAATAAATAGAATACACAAACCCTATACCATGGTAGTTTATTTTGTCTTGTGGGAAGTTTTAACAGTTTCTGGGATTAAACGGCTTTCCCCTCCTGTGAAGGGTCTGATGTAAACTCTTGTACTGAGGCTTAAAGTCTTAAGGTTGTTAGAAGTTTCCATCAGTCAGTCTGTATGTCAATGGATAAAAAGTTGGTTGCTGATCTGACCTGTTCATCGCTCTCTGGAAAGATGCCATCAAACTACAGACACATTTGGCAATGTCGGGGGAGGAGCGGGGAATGGGAGAATAGGGTTATTCAGTGAGAAAAGTGAGTTCCTCTATGCATTAATGCCRGGACATTGAGATAAAGCCTTAAAAAACTCCAAACCAATTTTGCACATGTGTATGCTCATTCTGTAATTGAAGCCTTCACTTTATAAAATCCTACTAATTACATACGTTTGCCTGTTTAACAGAGGAGAAAAAAATAGGCTACTTTTTATTTCTGAGGCAGGTTAAAACAGCCTTTGTTGTTTAACATGCTAGCTCCATGACTTTGCTGAACAATGTATGCTTGCAGAGTTACACATTAGTTCACTGCAGAACAGACTAGCAAAATGTCCAAGAAAACTGCAATAGATAAAAATCACTGCTAAGTTAAAGTTATCTAATATCCATTCACGTGGATGAGAATAATAGTTACAGCACTTCTCAAATTTATTTTGAAATAGTTTTTAAATCAATCTCCTAGAATTTCTGAAAGCTGCAAAAACCTCTCACTTAAATCCAGCATATTATTTTTTTCTCTGTTAATGCTATGAATTTATTTCCACTGATGCAGTAACCATCTTTTACACTGAGATTACTTTTCTAATTGCTTAAATTCATCATTTTAGCTGCTTTTAGTTGCTTTTTCAGAAGCAACACATTGTCTGATTTGCAGGTGTCACATTGAAATGTATTTAATGAGATTCAGCATTTTCTACCACCTGACAAACTTAAGTTGTGATTTTGTTTCTCACTCTTTAGATCCAGATGTATCCATCTCCAAATTTATACTTGCAAATATTAGAACAATTCAGGACCAAATCCTGAAACACAATATTTAGGCAACATCATTTTTTTTCAGCAAGGGGATTCTTCTTATTCTGAAGCATGAGAAACAGTGGCTATTACAGGCCAGACCCTGAGATTAGGTTTTACTGCACATTAAGGTATGTGTAGGTAGTTCAATGATCCACAGATCAGAGGCTGTTCTTTGCATACCAATCCTGCTCTGCAAATTTACAGGAACCTGAAAGCACTGCTAATTTACATGTTTTAAAATATCGGGACCATAAGACTCGATGATCGTAGAGGTCTTTTCCAACCTCAATGATTCTATGATTCTATGATTCTATGATTCATATTTAGAGGAAGCTGAAAGCACTTCTAATTTACGTATTTAAAAATATGGTGACCATATCTGGAAAATAATAAAACAAAAAAAATGGTATATGTTCTGAAAAAAAGGCAGCTTAGCTTAATTAGGGGAAAAAATGCAGCAGACTCTAGAGGTATTTTCAATGTGGCCATATATCTTGAGGGATGTATTAATAGGCCTAATTTAGGCCTTACTGTATTAATAGGCCTAACAAAGGCTTAATGAATGGGATCCAGCTCACCTAAATTAAGATGTCCACACTGGAGATCAGAGTCCCAGCAGACTACTTATTTCCTCTGTATAGTCTGTAAAGAGTTATAGACAATTTTCATGTGTTATTCATCTGATGTATTTCAATAGCTATTTCAGACTGAGATGGCTTGCACTGGTTACTTTCCTCTAAGCACAGAGACTGCCAGCAGCAACCAGTTTAGATGTAGATACCTGAATATGGTCAGATGAGTCCTGCTGTGTGAAAGCAGTATTTGTCTTCCAGACTATAATGGACAGTAAGTCCAAAGAGAAATAAGCTGTTTGTTGAGTTTTGTGTAAGTACCCTTCCATGCTGTATAGGAAGCTATAGTAGCTTCCATAGCTGTAATATATAGTCTGCTTTGTAGGTTATGTAAATCATAGCTCATCCACTTCCAAGTAAAGTTTTACTACAAGTGAGAGACTGCTTAATGCATGTGTGTTTGAAAATGGCATTTAGAGATCAGCTATACCTATCTGGCATATAGCAGGCATGTCACATGCCAGAAGTTGATGATGAAGGTGCTCAGGTCAGGGGTGCATCTTGTCGCACCCTGTTTGTAGTTGACCAAAACAAGCTAATAAAAGTTAACTAGGTTAATTTTTATAGCTCTTTCTATTAGCCGAATGCGGAGTTTATCATTCAGGAGAAAGGTAGTATCATGATAGATGGAAACCAAACATTAAGCACAGACAGCACAAACAGAAGCCAAGCACAGGTCACTGGACAATCAAATCAGGCAACAACAATGGTTTAGGAGTGACTGGGGGCATAGTTCAACACACAGGACAAACCCACTGGTTTGCAGAAAGTAGAATATTCTTTTGAATTTTACTGATTAATCTTTTTTTCAGAAGGAAGAGTTGAGGAGTCTTTTGAAACCTGTCAACAATTCATTTCTCTTGTCACATTTTCTAGAGAGAGGTGGAGAACTCCTATCACAAACCTTTGTGGTAGGTCACTCTGTGATAATCTGTATCTGATGGGGTGGAATAATCATGTTACACAATGGTGTAGGTTATAAAACCCCCAAAGAATCTAGTACAGACAGAAAGGGTCAATATACAAAGAAGAACAGAACAGCTGAAAAACTAGGCCCAAACTGCGTCACTGAAAATGGTTATAAACCAAGGCATGCTTATATCTAATAAGATAGATGTTCTTGGCCTTGATTTCTTGGAAAATTTCCCTATATGTCAGTATCGAACCAAGCACTTTGGAATAGCGTTAGGAATTTATATCCTGGGGGTGCCATCTTTTAGACCAAATAAAATCAATGTCCCAACTAGTCAGGATTTTTTACTGCTTGTTCCAAAATGAAGTGTCTTTATCTCCGGTCTTCAACAGATTCCAGATCCTGTCATAACTCAGTTCTCACTGCAGTTTCACTTAGATCTTCAAATCTACATTACGGTCCAGCTACATTGTGTATGAAAAAGTGATTACAAACTACCCCTGCTCTTGTGGCACCACATCGTTGTTTAGTAACACTGCATTTTCATGGAGTTGTATTTTGTAATACATTCACAAAGAAAGGCACTGTAGTACGCAGTATGGCTACTGAAAGTATATTCCTGTAAAATGACCATTTACTGTTAAAAGGATCTTCTGATTTCTTTCATCTGTTTTTAAATGTTTTATATTTATGAACAGACCAAGTTTATGTGACCTGGACTAGCATGGTTTCTTCAATGGAAGAAAAAGGAAGAATATTACCATTGTAATATACTAGTGAATGAAAATAAAACCCCAACAGGATCAGAACCTAGGACTGCTAACGTAAGAGGCAACCACATTTACTAAGTCTAAACAGACACT
Source organism: Phoebastria nigripes (assembly GCA_035582835.1). NCBI lineage: Eukaryota > Metazoa > Chordata > Aves > Procellariiformes > Diomedeidae > Phoebastria > Phoebastria nigripes. The sequence goes on along the minus strand of JAYKAV010002813.1, from coordinate 736,423 downwards.
TGTAGGAATAAACTGAATGTATTGTCCTTTAACTTGAAAAGAAAGGAAGAGAAGGGAAGAGCTTACCATTATATTCAGCAAGCTGTTCTGGAACAGGTAAAAGAGAGAAAACTTACTGATGTTGATGCCAGCTATATCAGATGCATTTGACAGTTGCACATTGTCTAGTTTATACGTGCATTTGTGCATGCCTATATCTGTTTATTGGCACTGCATATGTTCCAGTTGTTTCTAGCAAAAGGTCACTTAAAAGTCAAAGATATGCCCAGTGAGTATTGCAGAAAATAAATTATGGGTTTTTTTATACCGTCCTATGGTTATCTAAACCAGAATGTATTATTAATTTAATTCCAAGCTCCTAATTTATGGAAAACTTCAATTAAATCAAATTTAGTCCTGAATTTGTACTGAATCTAGAGCCATCTCCAGTCTATCAACAGTACAGAGATGTCAGAAATAAGACATTTCAAGTTGGCGAGTTTTAACATAAACCGGATTCCAGGTGATACTGGCTTGTCTGGAAAGCTGTTTTAAAATACGTTTGAAAACATAGTAAGACAAAAACTCACTGGATAATGAAGCTGCAGTTTACTAAATTTGTGGCAAATTTTCCACTGACTTCTTGTGATACCAAGTTTTCTTCCTGTAATTGAATGAATCTTACGCATTCAAACTCTGTGCAACTTTGGTCTCCTTGTATTTGCATTAAAAAAGAAATGTGTTTGTAGCATATATTGTGCAGTTTTCAGCAAAATATAGATGCACATGCATATTAACTGACACTGTTTCTTTCTTGTCTATCAAGCCCGCCCTGAATTGCAGCCTCCCTTGAACAATTCTACCACATGCAACTAGGACTGGCTCACAGACCCAAACCTAACTCTGTGTCTAGCTCCTTCCCTCCTGGTTCAGCATGCTCCTCATCTTGGGCCCTCATAAAAATGCTACTAGTGGAAAACACAGGGAATTTTCCCCCTAAAGTAATAAACCTAATTCTAACTGTTCTAATAACATGCTAAGAGAGAGAAATTAAAAAAAAACAAAAACCCAACCCCACAAAAAATCAAACCAAAACAAAAAAGCACATGACTTAGGATGGGCTTCTAATCCTAGAAGAACCTGCATTTCATGGCCAAATTTATCAGTTAAACGAGAACCCCCAAACTCCCAATTAAATCCGTGGTTTGGGAATCTTACTACAGGTGCTGGATTTGTTGTTTTTAAGAACTCAAATTATAATTCTGAATCTTGCTACTTTACTAATTGCAACATGAGGTTGCACTGGGATATTTTTCCAAACAATCTCATTACTATGTTCAGTGATTCTTGGAAAAAGCAAGAAGTCCAGACACATAGAACCAAAAGTGAAAAGGATGACAAAAGATCCCACCTGATATTTCAAAATCTTATAAATAATTTGAGGTTTGGCTTACTTCAAACCCATTCTTAATCTATCTTAATTATTTTGTTCATCTCTGTTTTTTCTAAGATACCACCCTTCCTAGTCCTAACAAACAAGTGACCATACTGAACCGAAGAACTGTGAGAAGAGCATCTGGCAAAGTAAATAACCCTAAATATGAGCAAAAATTTCCCATTGCAGGAATGCAAAATTCTATTTGCATCACTGGCATTCTGGAAGGCTGAAGTGTTTTATAGGCAGCACCATATGCTAGAGAATAGAAGACACTCATGGGCGTTTTTATGAAAGCAGGGAATTTGCCTTTGGGAAGTTTTCATGTGTTTGTGGAAACTTGCAAGCTTCCCATCATTTTCAGGCATCTGTGATTTTCTTTCCTTTTTTTTGGTAACATATGGAACTGTCACTTCAAAACAAGCCCTTGCATCACTACGAAATGTATATTTCATTTCTCTAATCCTCTATGGCAGCCAGAGACAAAATATATTTAAAAACATATTGTATTTGTTGTGTAGTTAAAGGGAAAGCTTCCTGTATTGCAACTTTAAACTTGAAGTCTCCTCATCAATGAAATAAAAATGGCTGGTAAGCATTGCTTTTGGGCTGCAACAGTTACCACGTCTGGTGCTTAAAACCCAGCTAACATCATAACTGAAAGAACAAAGGAACAGTAAGTTTAATCTGTCTAGGCTTTTGGATACAAATGTCAGTATCAAAAGTCCAGGAAGAAGTGTGGAGAAAAAAAGAATCTGTTCTGTGATTTCAGAATATTTTATGGTGTATGGCAGAACTAGCCTTCCTCTGACTCCATCRTGTTGTGTATAGGTTATACTTCAGCAATTTACAATATAATCATACTGCAGAAAAGGTTTTGGATATGAAATATGAAGGATGAAAATGTTTCCAGGTGGAAAATATTACCAATGCCAATATGCATTACAACCGCTAGGAAAATGTCCCACTTATCAACTAATATTTAAAAACAGTATTGCTTTGTAAAATGATTTTCTTTGAGTTCATTGGAGAGCTCTGAAGATCTCTACATTTTTAGTTTGCATAAAAAATAGAGAGAAACACCTTTCCCTCAATCTCATCAAATTCCTAAGTCACAGAGAACCTGCTAGCATTATATATGTTATAAATATACATAAAATACAGGAATGATTATTAGTACTTCTTCAAAGCGCCTCCAGCCCCTTCACAGTTTTCAGATGAAAATACAAACTCATCCACCCTGTAAGCACACTTCTCAGCTCATACGCATATACTTTGAAAAAATTAGGGTTCTCCCATACTTCTTTTCCACTTGCAGGACACCACTTAGGGAGAAGCAGCTAATCTATCCTAAACTCTCAGACTGCAAATGTTATTCAGGTACTTCAGAGGACAGACACAGAAGTTGCCTTAATTTTCTTCTCACATGCTGCCTACCTACATCATTACCAAGACAACATACAGTTTGCCATTAACAACAGACCACGTTAAAGAAAACTGGTCATTAAAAATATACCCCAGAGAGAACTTGCCAACTCATTACATTGTTTTACACACCGACATTGAAACATACTTGTCTATGTGAAACAAAAAAAGTACACTTGTGATGTGTTAAGCCCAACTTATTTTTACTGTGCTTATTCATTTGAACATTTCAAACTGGAACTCTGAATCACTCATGGTTAACTGTACAAATAATTTCAGTGAAATAAATGGGTATAACAAGGTTGAGCATGTGTAGCATTATTTGCAGGCTCTTCTAAGTCACTAGTCCGTCATGAGTCATCTTCATTATACCCAGAGTAATGCTACTGCTAGCAGAGTTTTGAAAGTACCTACAAGAATTTATTTTTGCCATTCAGGCTTAACATGCATAGCTCAGTCTTTGAACACACTGGGACGTTTATATAGCTGCACACATAATATACTGAGACAAGGTAAATCCCCACTTTTCTTTCTTGTCTTTCAGGTATTTTCAGTGGTTTCTTTGTGTTTGTCATTCTATTTGAATTTTGCAATCCTAATTCTCAAAACCAGCTGAAGAGTAAACAGAGAGGCTTTGTGACGTGAAAAAAAGAGGCAGATGAACAATAAATAGAAAGTAATGCAAGCTTCTTTTGCATTTCTTCTTTTAAACAAAATACATTCAGAGTAAAAGCTTTTCTAAGAAAAAAGGAAATGCTAAGGAAAAAATGTGCAACATGAAATAATTTTAACTGGCTAAGAAGAGGCATTCAGTATCTTTGATATATACTCAGACCCCTTTGTCAGGATTTTCTCGGTGGGCTTTTTCTCAATGTCTGTGGGAATTACCTGACTCTTCAGTCAACAGCTGCTGGAAAGGCATCCCGATGTCTCCCATCTCTGACACTGCAGTCTATTCTGTGGACTTTTGTCCAGCTTCTCCTGGGGCTCCCTGGGAATAAAAATCGTATCACTAAGTAAATCGTGCACTTTCTTTCTGTTTCTCTCTAGATGGCAGCATTTGCCTTAAGGACTTCCCTCTAGATGAACATTTCTCATACAGGAGTAACAATAAGGGCTCAAGAAAAATACTGTCAGGGACTGAAAATTCTTTGCCATTTGTTTTGGTTTGATTTTCATRCTTTTCACTGTTTATTTTGCTGTTTTTTTTTTTTGGGGGGGGGGGAGCATGCATAACTCTTCACATCTGTAACTGAAGTTGTTTTAGCACAAATAGTTAAAAGCTAAATACCCCAGTGCAATTGCATGTATGAAATCAAAATACAGTGGGAGTTCAATTAACAGAATAACAACATGCACAGAGTAAGCAAAATATATTAAACTGACATGGATTAAAATTAATGAGTTGAAAACTTCCCCCCAAATTCCAAACACATCTGAGACAATGTTTAAAGCCTGAAAACAGTTGGGCTAGCCTTGCTTTCATTTTCTGAACTCTGTATATTTGGTATAATTCAATATACTGAAAAATCCTGTTCTTGCACATTCCTGGTTTTCATACATACCCTGGAAGAAGCAGATTTATGAAAGACTTATTTCTAAGGATGAACACACCTTCACATTTTAAAATCAAACTTTGAATCATTTGATATTTGCCATTTGCTAAAACCCTGATCTCCTACTCCATACATTTAGGGGAGGATCTCAGTCCAGTTGCATAGCCTCGTTGAATTACAGGGACTAAACAGAGATGTCTGACTGCAGGCAAGGAGACTCAATTAAGAGRCATAATCTACATTGTCGGGGTGCATTAAACACAGCATAACCAGCCGGTCAAAAGAGGTGATTATCCCGGTGTATTCAGCATTGGTGCGGCCTCACCTTGAGTACTGTGTGCAGTTCTGGGCCCCACCATTTAAGAAGGATGTGAAGGTACTCGAATGCATCCAGAGGAGGGCAACAAAGCTGGTGGAAGGGCTGGAAGGCATGTCCTGTGAGGAGTGGCTGAGGACTTTGGGCTTGTCTGGTTTGGAGAAAAGGAGGCTGAGGGGTGACCTCATTGCTCTCTACAGCTTCCTGAGGAGGGGAAGTGGAGACGGAGGTGCTGAGCTCTTCTCCCTGGTGACCAGTGATAGCATGCGTGGGAATGGTTCAAAGCTGCGCCAGGGGAGGTTCAGACTAGACATTAGGAAGCATTTCTTTACAGAGAGGGTGGTCAAACACTGGAACAGGCTTCCTAGAGAGGTGGTTGATGCCCCAAGCCTGTCAGTGTTTAAGGGGCATTTGGACAATGCCCTTAATAACATACTTTAACTTTTGATCAACCCTGAAGTGGTCAGGCAGTTGGACTAGATGATCATTGTAGATCTCTTCCAACTGAAAATATTCTATTCTATTGTCAGGTAGACTACCGTATTTGTTCTTATTATATTCCCTTATCCCACATATTTCTGGTGCTTTCTCATCATTAGAAATAGCTATACATTATGATAGTCCTTACTGTACTCTTATTCATCCTTTTAGTAATTCATGACTAGACCCCTTACTTCTACAAAATAGTTACACTGAAAACTGCTTAATTTTTTATTACGAGGATGTGATATCTCTAGCCTGCATTAAATGAAAGAAATGAGAATTACCTAAAATGGGAAAAAATCTAATCTATGATTAATTTATTTTTTCAAATAAACACTATTCATAAAAAGAAGACACGTATATTAGTAGGTGTATGCAACATACAGTCTTGTTGGCTTTCAAGCAGATCATAGCTGCATTATACATCCCGCTAGTAAATTTGTCCATCTGTAGCCTTCTCTGAAAGGATACACTGCAGTCATAATTAATCTGCATTTTTAGTGCATCACCACATGTACTTACAGTAGGAAAAGAATGCTATCAGTTGTGGTAATTTTTTAGTAGACATATATAACTCATTCCCTATTTACTGCCTTCCAGTCACTGCAACAATGTTTCCAGATCTTTTTTTTCTAACTTGTCCATCAGCCAGACCTTCACTGCCAGCTCTGTCTATACTCTGAATCTCATACAAACTAGAGATTTTTTTAAATGAGTCCCATCTACATTTTTCTCATACTTCCTCCCCTCCTCCCCCCAGTGTGTGTTTGCCTCTCAGTCCCCTAAGACTTCTTGACCATTAGTGTTTGACCTGGGCTGGCAAGCTGAGCCCATGGCTCCTTGGCTGTCACAGCCATGGCATTCCCCTGGACAAGATGGGCCTGCTTAAGTTCTGCATGCTGGTCTCAACTGGAATACACATCTTAAAAGGCTACGATGTAAGGGGAGATGATGGCATTTCACTACTTATTAGTAACAATTGAGAAAAGAAAGAATATAACTCATCTAGCAAAAAATTTTAAAGTAAAAGTATAAAAATTTAATGCTGTAGCAGTTCGATCCAGCCTCCCTATTTTATCTGCTTATCTCGGCCTCATCTGATGAATGCCTAGCCATTCAAGAATCTCTTCTCCCTCCCTCTCTCTCTCTCTCAGAGGAAACTTTTGCAATTATTTTTAAAAACAGTGTTGTGGAGACTTGGTGCCAAATGTCTATTGATCATGTGGAAAGATACATTCTTCTTCTAACTTCAAAGACCACAGTGCTGTCCAAGGAACTAAAACTGGCAGCCAAAATACCAGGGGAGAAATAGATAGGGGTAAGGACAGAAAGATTGTATCTCAGAGTGAGGAAAAGAAACAATCATCTTCAGACTCTTCACTTCAATTACAGCAAAGGTACAAAGCTACTGCAAGGTGCCAGACTTGTTGGAATAACTTTTGAAGATAATAAGAATTATTTGAATAAATGGGTCATAAATCTACTTGACAAAACCATCTATAAAGTTACAAAAGCAGCAGTTCTTTCTTAAGTTGATAGGAACAGAGCGGTCATGTTTAATTTAATAATCAAGCAATCCGTGGACATTAAAACAAATGGCATACTCCAGATACATTTTCAAAGAGGGCGGAAAAAGTCATCGTATTGAAATCAGATGCCATGTGCATCACACATCATTTCTTCCTGTACTGTACTCCTGTCCTGTCCTGTCCTGTCCTGTTTTTTCCAGCTTTAGAAAGCTGTTTCTGTTTCTTCTCCCTCAGTTGATATGATCCAGTTAAATCCAAGCTTTGGAGACACTTGCATGAAACATCAGTGATTACTTGATTTCTCAGCATATAAATCTAACTACAAAACTTACTATGTAGGACTCTGTTATGAGGTAACTTTTCCTATGCAATATTTTTGCCTCAGCTGCTATCTACCCTGAGACCTGCATTAACATAATACTGTCAAAGCTGATCTCCATATAACATATTAAGCAATTGTTTTCCCAGAACAACCTGATAAAGCAACAAAAGGATTAGATAGGGCCTTTCAGCTTTTCAGTAAGCAGCTTCAATGTAAATTCAACTCCAAGCAGCTTTTAGCTTCTAAAAATCAAGGCCACAAATAGCTTCTGTTGGATACGACCTGCTTAGAAAGGAAGCTCTCTCTTTAGCTTGCCACTCTGCCAGCTTTCCCAAACCCTTCTCTGCTTCTCAGGACTTTGTCTGACACTTTTACACCAAGCAACAGCTCAATTTCTAGTCCCCCTTCTCTCCACCTCACCTGACCCCTGCAGCACAGATGATTTGCAGGAGCGAGGAGAAGGTGTTGAGCAAAGGGCGCAAGCAGACCATGAGGGCAAGCAGCAACGGCAGTAAGTGTCAGGCAGCCTTCCTGATTCTTAGTTAGTGGCTGAATTAATCAGGACAGGTCATATAATAAAAGAAGTTAATCAGACTAAGCATCCCACGCCTGCCCAATTTTGTCTGTGCTACCACCACTTCTTGCAGCGTGGGAGGCAGAGTTGTGCCCTTGCCTTAACTATATTCTACTGTTGCATTTCATTCTGTCCATAACTAAGCAAATGTCCCAGTCTGCAGGTTTTGGCATGCCTCAGCCTTTGCCTGGTAAACCTCCTCAATCTGAGCTGAGTGTAATACTACATTCTCTCACATTCATCTCCTAAGTTTATGCCACCAAAAGGGAACCCCAAAAGCTGAAGGGAGGACAGAGGCTGCCCAGGTTCTGCCTGCTTCTGCGGGCACAGCCAGCCATCAGGAGGATTGCAGCACAAGTACCTGCACAAAATACCATAAAACCTGGAGTCCTCTCTTCAGATGTTTAATTGCTGAAACCCTGAAATATTAGTAGGCGGTCAGAAAAGACCTTCAGCAGAAACTCTGATAAAGGCTTTACATATTAGTGAGGTTATTTTACCACACACACTCTTTGTGTGCTTATACCTTGCTTGCTTGCTAAGGAGGATGTTGCAATGTGGCATTTTGAACAGCTATTACGTATTACTGGATGTAAATGTTGGTACACAACTTTGGGGCCTAATTTCCAATTTGGCATCAGTTTACTATGCAGTATCAAAGGGGCTATATATATTATACCTGCAGGAGGACAAATTTGAACAAGGTACTAGATTTTAATGTCTGTGTATTGTGTGGTTCTGTTAACTAGAAAATAACCAATATAAACACAAATTCTGAAAACAGGAAGAATATTAGCCAAACTGATTCACATATACAATGCAGGTTATGTTACTAAGCTATGAATTTCCTGACCCACTTCACACATGAGAAATTCTTTTTCAAAGTCATTACAATCAGTTAGCAGTATCCATATCTTGCTTTACTGAATTGWATTTTTCAAAAAAATAAAAAGGATGTTTTGCATGACTTCATAGTTTTGTTTGCCAGTCCTTCAAGAGCTCTGATTGCTCACATTTATTGCAACACTGTGAGAACTTTTATTATATAAATATACAATTACTTTTTCAGCACTAAACATGATATAATTTACGGATAACCAAAACAGATGATCTTTGTATGCAGCTGAATAATATATGCATATACATATAGAGAAAAGCATAAAGGAGAAAGTCAAAGTAATATTTTTGCTCTTACACAGTTCAAATAAAAGTGCTTCAGAACAACCATCTGTCCCCTGGAATGTTTGACACGGCACTAAAGCTGAAGACCGAGAATGGAGTCTGCAAAGTAGCCACCTAATGAGCGATCTTAAAATCTGCATTTCTTTGTGCAACTTGGTACACAGGATTGCAGTTAACAGACAAGGCTCTGCGTCACAGACAGATGTGAGTTTAACACTCTGTGATCTTTACCAGATGCTCTGAACTGGCTCTGGTATTGGACCTATGACAGTTTTGCCTATCCACTTTCAGATGTCACCAGCCTCCACTAGCAATTAAGGGATTGTCTTTCCTTGCAAATGTATGGTTTTTACATACCGTTGAGGTGACTGACCTTGACAGATCAAGAACTGATCCCACACCATTGTATTTCCACTGGCTGAAATGGAATTCTTCATGGTGTGAATAGGTTTTTTGTGAGACGGTTATTTGGTTCTCAGGTTGAAATATATTAAATGCATATATTTTTTCATTTTGTCTAATTTTCTAGTTCAGGTCTTTTAAAACAATTACACTATGTGAAACTAAAAGAAAGTGATATCAAATATCGGTGTTTTTTTGTGTTTTGTTTTGGTTTTTTTTTGTTTTTTGTTTTTTGTTTTTTNTTTTTTTTTTTTTGAATACTATGGAAAAAAAATTCCTTAGCCTTAACAGAGTGCAAACACAAAGTTGGGTTGTTCTTTCCTGTTTGATACTTTTCTTTACCAGTAACAAATACTTCTGACTTCTACTGTACGTATGTATTAAAGTACTTATACCACCACACTTTTGTATGTTTCTTAAGGCCAAAAGAGGTTTTCTTCTCTCCACACCCCTCCCCACCTTTTCACTTAATGAAATAGAAAAAATTAATTGAATACACCAAGTATTTCTTGATTGTTACACAAAAAAGTTATTGCTTTTCAGCAGCCCTCTTCCTTCTCCTCTAAAAAAGTGCTTTCAATATAGGGAACTTAGTATGGCAAAAATTGGAATGTATGATTACACAAAAACATGAGCTTACTAATAACTGTAGTGATGAAGTGATATTGAAATCGCAGAAGCAGAATAAGAATTTAGACAGGTAAACAGTAAAGTCATGTTCCATATCTTTCATGGAGACTTAATTATAAAGTACAAATATTAAGAAGGCAGAAGAGTCTGTTTATAAGACCCTGAAGTTTTAAAACAAATCTTGGGATTGTCTAGTATATGCCATAATAATTTCCATATTCTGAATCTCTTGAGTTTTTTAAAACTGCATTTTGATATCTTGATCCAAGAGTTATTCACAGTAAATTGAGAACTCTGAAGCTTTGCAAAAGACTATAGCAGTGTTTCTGCCAGTAAAAATATAAGAACAAAGTACAGACCCCACTTGGCTCAATTCGTCTTTCCCCCCCCCCCCCTTTTCTTTTCTAAAGTGCTCCTTGCTCATCTTTGCCCTGGGACATTATGCAGCAGACTGATCGCTGAAGTTCACATGCTTTTTATCCATTAATAGCCTATGCCAGAAATACTTCAGCTCTTCCTGGAGCTAAGACGCAAAGGTTGCCAAGAAAACAGCCTGGCTGCCTGTGTGCTCCCGTTCCACTAGGTGTCTTACTAGCTCACCTGGAGGCAGCATCTGCACGTCTCTCTGGAATGACATTGACCTTGCACGGTGGCCTCTCATCTCTGGCAAGATAGGTTCTCGTCTCCACCGCATAGCGTTTCAGTATGGGTCATCCTGGTTCTGAAAGAGTTCCCATATATACTATGGTATGGTTTTGCATAGCAGCCAGAATAACCAATAAAACCATAAAAGAATATACCAAACCCCCCCCAAATTGTTATACGAAGGTTGTTTTTTACTGATGATGTTAAAGGAGAGGCCCAATACTCCATAAGGGAAGACAACTCCAGTTCCTTTACCCATAAATATTAAGACAAACAGTCCTGCATTGTCCATATCCCATCAGTCCCTTGGGCTTTGTGGGCAACAGAAGGATTGACGTGCTCCTTGTTGCCTAACACGAGCAAGTGATCCAGGAGGTCGCTTTGGCAACTTGAGCTCTTTGCCCTGATGCGGTTCTAGAGGTCTCCCTGACAAATACTCACTCCCCATGATCCGCAGTAGCTTCAATCAATTGAGAAGAATGAGTTACTCTAGTAGTGAAAATGTACAGAAATTAACTGTAAACTGAAACCTCTTTCTATGAGTCATGGTCCATTCAACTGAGTTCCTATTTTAAGTTTCAGGGTTTTCATTAAAATATAAGTGAATTTTACAGTTTCTTAGGCCATGCCGTTCTGGTGATCACATACCAAGCTGCCCAAGTAAGAAATTCCTTCAGGGGAGTTCTGAAGGAGCATGAAGTGCAGATCGACATCTGAAGAGTGTGATTTGCTGGAGAAGGTCAGGAAAGCTTATGCTGACTTTAAACCTCCAAGTTAGTGGTCTCTTAAAGTCCAGCAGTGTGGAAAAATTGAGCTTTTAAAAAGATAAATTGTTGGTCTTTTCCCACATAAAGCTGGTGACAGTGGGCTATTTTCCAGCATAGTTGTCCAGAAGATGAGGGGGTACCTCTAACTATGAGGCACTAAATAGTTCAACAGAGAAGCTCTCTGAGCTCTCTCTGCTCCCTTTGCCTTTTTCTGCACTGGTGTTCATTCTCTTTTGTTTATCCCTTTCCCTGCATCCACATTTCTCTGCTATATGTTCCAGCAGGGGAGTGCAGACTTTTGGGTGCACTGAGACACTCTACAGCAAATGCCTGTTCACAAGGGAAAAATTCACCCTTGCCTGTTACTCAAATTGATGGGAAATTGTTTTCATGATATATATTCTAAACCAGGCCTCTATAGGCATGGAAATTATTAAAACCCACTCTCGCAAGAGCATTATTATGGAACATAAAAGCTATTGCTGCATCCTTTGACCATTCTTCCTACGCAAAAATAGGAAAATATTGTGCCAATGTCTCAACAATTTCTGGATAGTTTTGAAATGCAAAAGAGCAAAACATAACAAAAGACTGTCACGTCATAAAAACATGATGGAGGATGAAAACCTGGGTTCTTACTTTCACATTCATGTCAAGCAGGAATGTTTTTCTACCTTTCCAGTCGTACTATATCTTCAGCATGTAGGTGTGAAGTTTGTGAGAGGCCTGTATGGCATAAGCTGTACAAAGTCTGTGGTATGAATTGAATTTTTAAGCCAAAGATAAGATGGTGCCTGAGCAAGAAAATTGGACTTATACTAGGAGAGGGGTGAAATTAAGGTGAGAAAGGGCCAATGGAGTACAACAGCCCAGGGAGTAACCAGGAAAAAAGGCTATTTTTTCCATTATGTTTACAAAAGTCAAGGCAGTTTGCTGCAAGTGACTGAACACTTTCAGGCAGATAGTTTTCTTGTACTGGGTCATACAACTTTTTAAAAGTCTTTTAACTTCTATTGTTATTTAATATTTCTATCAAGACACTGCCTTAAGGAAAAGGGGGCTTCACTGTGCTGGACATTGCACAAACAGAGAAAATATACAACCTTTTCCTGACAGTTTTACAAAGTAAAACTTTCTTGATTTAGGGCCAAAACCTGCACCCACTTACATTCACACAAGCCCATCACTTTGCAGATGGAGAATACAGTGATGAGTTCTATGTCACCTTGTGTTTACAGTTTGAGATAATAATTAACAAACACATTAAGCAACATTGTATGTAGCGATGTATACATCACTAAAATTATCAATATGAGCATGGCAGCAAAAGGTGTGCCCATTGAGTAGCAATCACTTTTTGTGATTTTCCCACATCATGCCCCCATAATGGAAAAGGCCAAATTTAAGGAAGGGAACCTATAGAGGATTAACTCAGACTAACCATTGGGATGCAAAGCTGTAAAGGCAGGGGTTCTGGCTGGTGATTGCCCATGCTGGGAACTGCCCGCAGAAAGCTGTAGCTCTTGTCTAGGCAACATGCCACATCTCTTCTCCATCTGGAGTCAGCCTGGTTCACTAATATAGAAGTAACCTCTGGAGTATATTCTGGTGGTTTAGGCTTCTCTCAATAAATCTCAGGAAAACAATTCAGGAGGGGAAGTCTTTTCCACTACACTGGACTTCTGATAAATGGATGTGACCCAAATCTAAATTGCTTAAATTAGTGTCTTTACATGGCCCCTTCACGGTTTCTCAGCAGCAGGTAAAAATGGAGATTAGTATTTCTCTTAACATCAACTATACTCTAGAGCAAAACAGCAAACTATAGCTAGTCTGTGACAGCTAGTTACTGAAAGAAGCTGTCTATACACTGTGAAGTGTGGATGAATCTTAGCCCCCATCAAAGTCAACAGGAACTCAGGGAGACTGAACAAGCCCATAAATCAGATTCTATTATTTTTAAGGTAGTGTGCGCTGCTTTGATTCTCTACCGTGAACAAGAACAACTCTGTTATCTTGCCTCCTTTCAATATCGGCCTCTTTCAGCAGGTAGGAGGTGAGATGGAGTACTGCTAGCCCCATTTTAGCAGTAAGATACTCCAAGCAAAGCATTTCTGGGGCATTTTTAGATGCCTTGGATATATTGCTGCCCATGAAGTGCAATAATCCCTGAGAAATGTCTGAAGTCACTCACTGCTGTTCTGAAATGGGATATGGTATATACAGTAGGAAAGTATGGAAAAAAGAAAGGGAGAGTAAGAGAATGAGACGGAATTTGCCACATTCTGCCAAGTTTTCATGAAAAACAGTGTTCACATGCTAAATCTTGCAATGGCTGACACCTGTAATGCTGTCAAGTAGTCCTCCACTGCTTGTAGAGCCAGAGATGAGACTGGTTTAGAACATTTCGGGTACTTCCACTATATCCTATCAAGTGAGAATATCTCCACATTTTCTCTTTATTACCATAAACTGCTGGAAAGAGAACCTCTGCTTTATGTATGATAAATGAGTAAATGCTTGACAGTCTGGAAAAACACTGCTTCTGGGCAATCGTCATTGTGGGAGTACCAATAGACAGGGTGAGGCAGCTGGTAAATATAGGAATGACCAGCATTAAACATCCATTGTCCTATCTAGATACTGGTTGCTCTTCTGATAACAACGGATCTTCAGTCAGATAAATTTCATGCTCTTTACAAGATCTGCTGCCAAATATACATTGTGTATACTAGACCAGACATTTCATTTCGGATCAATGCTGATTATTTAATCTAATACAACATACGGATTTCACATTCTGCACTGTCAATTTTGTGCCTCAAAGTATCTGTGGGCACAACAGTTGGCAATTTGGTCTCACCTTGATTATTAGAGAGCTTTTAAAACCAGGCAGACATCTTTGGATACCCAATTACACTGTCATGATATTAATAGAATAGTTGCACAGAGACACTTCTAGACAGGCAGTGAAATAGAAAAGAATAATAAACCCATTCTGGTTACTATCTTGTTGCATTTTAATCTGATAGTAGGCATGCCAAAATCATAAAACATTTCCACCAACACCAGATTAGTAATGAAAATATTTCACATTCAATTCCCAAGACAGATGTGGCTATAGTTGGCTTTACAGACATCTAAATCAAATCAAATGCAGTTTCTTTCTACTTCAAAAATTCAGCCTCTGAATTTTAGTTTTACAGTCTTTAATAACTCTAAGATCCAGTGTACATAAAACTAAGTCTATTTCACCTTTGAACTCCATGTTGAAATTGCTGTAAATGCTAATTAAAGAAGGCTATGCCCACTTCTTTATTCCTGTATATAAAAAGAAAGTTTATTTCATTTTTCTCTTTGGAGGTAGTATTTATCAATGTAAATAAAACTGTATATAGCAATAGTTTGTGAATACATTGCAAATTGCAGAGTAGAGATAACATGTATACTTTCAGCATATATCTTCCAAGAATAAACTATACTGACATAATGGTTACTGCATTTACGACTGCTTTTTGTGTGTGTGTGTGTGTGTTACTGGAAAGTGAATTTTTCTTGTTGTTGGAACTCAACATACAATTAGTGATATGTTTGTATTTTATATATATGAAAAAAAATAAAATTATGCTTTTTCATGTGTGTGCATATGCACACATCTATCTATCTATAACTATCCTCCTCTAAAGCCAGACAGGTATATGAAGGTGAAGGATGATCTGGATAAAACCTAGCCATGAGCGTTACACAATATGTGTTCTATTATCACTGAATCACAGACACCATCTTATCTTCCAGTCTGTGTTTGCTGACTATATCTGTTGCTATTTTGAACTTTTCTTATAGCTACTATTTCTCTTTATAGAGTTTATCTATAACGTGTTAAATTCCTTCATCTTCCTAATCAATTTAGAATGGTTTACTAGTACCCTCTCCAAAGTCTCATTTCTCCCCTTTGCCTTTGAGCTTCCCAGTGTGTATTATTCCTAGTATTACTAAATGGAATTGAGAAACATGCCAAAAACAGTGTTGGAAAAAAAAAATTAACTTTATGAAAACCATTCAGTCACTACAGAAGAGATTCATGTAGGAAAGCTTACTTATAATCAACATGAACATTCTAAATATGTAACATTACTTGGAAAATAAATAATTTTCTCCAAGAAAAAAGAGCCCTCTCCACACCCCTGCCCCCAAATACAAGTCTGCCAGAAAGAGTCTCTTATTAGCATGGAATATATTGTCTCAGAGCTTTATGGCTATATGGACTTGATTTTTAGCAGCTCAGCACGCTTATAACTCTGATAGATTTCCAGTGGAACAGTACATGTTTAACACTTTTAAAAAGATAAGTTCCTCTTAGAAAATTTTCACTTAGCAAAATATAACTTGTGAGTTGTTCATCATCCTTCCCTGTCCCCCCCTTAAATTGTGAAATAGCATGATATTCCATTTGCTTGGGCAACTGCAAGCTGATGAAAGTCAACACCTGCTATTGACAGACAAGTTGGTATTAGCTACATGACAAAATCTCTTTGGGGAGTGGAAGAAAATAGTGATTGAGAGAAGATGAAAGAAAGGAAGGAGTGGAAAGTAAAAGAAAGAAGAAGAAATAGTGCAAAAGGAAAAAAAAGAAATAGTGCAAGAATTTCCTCTCCTTCCTATCCTCTTCCCTATTGAAAGAAACATGTATTTGTGTTAAAATTTCAGAGACAAAGTCTTTTTCACTTTTCTCATTAGGATACAGGAGCCATATAATTCAAAGTAAACAAAATCGTGTATAGCTATAGATTGCAAATATATTCCAAATTCTAGACAGGGACAGCTAACGTTTTTAGTAGTACTTTTTCAGTTAGAATATGTGTTTTTACTACAACTTCTAAATTTTTCATAAAGTGATATATCCAGTATAACCTATATGTACTACAAGGTATATAACATTATATGAACATACAGGGTTTTTTACATATATATAATATGATGCCATGTCAATATGTTTCACATATAATATGAGGACATTATTGACACAAAACTACTTGAGTGTTTCTGTTCAAAGAAAATTCTGACAATTCTACTTGGTAGATTGGTATACATTTTTACATTTGCATTTTCAGCAGAAGTGAAACTGCTTTTCCAACCAGTGAAAAGCACTTCCATTTTYGACAGAAGACTTTCTCCTCTTTCATAGAACAGAGGTGGCCAACCTGTAGCCCTCAAGCCTCATCTGGCTTGCAAGCAATTCAGTTGTAACATTTGTGCTGAGATGAGAACATGTCGTCTGCAAAGAGTGGCAATAGAACAGACAACTTGTCACTGGTAGGGGGAAATGAGCCAGCAGACACTACTATCACTGGGTCAGGCTGGGGCTCAGCGAAACTCCCAAGTGTGGCCCATGTGAAACGGGCTGTGGGGCACCCATCACCATTAGCCACACTCCTAGAGCGTGTACTCAGTCAAATACAGCTCAGCCATATAAAGATTTGGTATGTGGCTTGTAAGGTCAGACAGGCTATCATATAATCATACTTGTTTTGCAAGGTTAATGCAGTAACTGTAAAGCTAGAAAGGTTTGTAAGGAAATGTCACTTCCCTGTTAGTAGTTGTGCAACTGAAGTCTGATTTACATTACAGATAATAACCAGCAGCATGCACCCCAGCATGTCCAGCCCTGTGAGAGGGCAAACATTTCAAACCACACATTGACTTGATATTTGAATCATGCTCTGGTCAATGAACAGCACATACACCTTCCAAGAATAAGCGATTCTTGAAATGAACATCTTAAGAGTGGGGTTCCCCCTGGAATTTCAAATCAAGTGCACTCTGTTCCCAAATCAGAGGCTCTAATTCTCTTGCCATGCACTCCTCTGACTGCAATAAATTCGGAAGGAGAATAAAGATACTAGGGATTTGCTCCAGCACAATGCTCACTTAAGTGGCATAGCATTAGCAAGACAGCTCTATACTTAAAAGTCAGCTCAGAGTAGGGCCAGGGAATGGGTGTATTTAAAGAACCTGTTTAGCTAATGCTTGGCCACAAAACAACCTTCTGAGTGAGAAACAAAACCAAAAGGCAGAACTGTAATTAATCTGCATTAGTTTACCTCAGAGATTGGAAAAATTTCCTCATCATTTTGGAATCAGGGAAGAGGGGCTGTAAAGGTGGAATGCAGTCCTGTGTATCTGCTCAGCTCTGGTACAGCATGTACAAATTAATGGCAGAAGATAGCTTTTTCCCCTCCAAGTCAGATTTCTGTTGTCAATCCCATCTCATTTCGTTCATGAAATGGGCATCAGACTAGAATCAAGCTCAGTCTTTGGATTTGCACCAACTCCAGCAGATGCTGTAAATTTGCACAGAAACTGTCTAAAACTTGGACTGTGTTCAGGTTCTTTGGTATCCTTACAAATCTATCCAGATTCACCAACTCATGTTTGCAGAACTCGACTCATTTTCATCTCCTGTCTTAGCAGTATCTACATCATAAGCCTCACAACAGCATGATGTCCTACTGATGATCAATTCAGGAACATCTTTTTCCTACCTTAATTGTCTCTGATCGAGAGACCATTTCTCCCCTGCAGCCCCAGGGCCAGGTGGTCTGCTTCACTTTGTTCCCTGACCTTTGGGATTTTATCTGACTATTCATTTATTTTGGAATGAGACTTTGATAAATTATTATTCACTATTGTAATTGAACGTGTTTCAGTAGCGCTACAGGCCAGTGTTGCAGCAAAGTAAATATAGATGATAGAAAAATTCATTTTGAAAGAACTAAAAGTACGGGTACCTCACCCACAATCACCAAAACTCTTAGTGAGAACAAACAAGTAAATAAGTTATTGTTAAGCTGTAGTCAGCCTCTTCTGATGTGGCATTTTAGAGTAAGAAAAATGTTAGTACTTTATGACCACTGGCAATTCCCAGATACATGAATGCAGTCTCTGTGTGTGCATGTACCATCACAAGATTTTGAAGCCAAATATGGGACAGATGAGACATATGGTCACAATATTCTTCTTTTATTAATAGGTTGAGACTATCTAACTTTCAAAGGCCTGAATTAAGAAGACTGTCTATCATTCTCCGATTCCCATCAGTTCCTTTTAACAGTAGAGAGGAAAGGCACTATGCTTTGATGTGGTAGGCTGCAAAATAGCAGTCTGCCTCACCTGCCTCATATAGAGCACTTCACCAAATACTGTCCACTATCAAAACAGTATGTTAAGTCACCCAACTTTATTCTACCTGCAGTTCCTCCAGGTTATAAATACAGGTTTTTCATTTTGGTGCTACAAATAAACTGTAAACATAGCTCAACCAAGGAATTAAGCTCAGGTTTTTACTTTCTATTGTCAAAGCAGGAGAAAATAATTAACGTCTGCCATAAAAAGCTATCTAACAGATACTGTGGATTTAAAATGGAAAGAAGAGGAATGGCAAAAGGAAAGAAAAAGAAAAGGCATTTGCTTTAATCATTAAGCATTAGGTAATGCTATGTATAAGTAGACCTAATAATTTCTCCTTTGGTATCATACAGCCAAATTCATAAAGCAGTAATTCTAAACATAAATCTACTTCCAGACGTGGCATTAATAGCCATCCCTAAGAGATAGGTAGATCCCTATACAAAGGACAGCCATGATGCTTCTGATTGGTCATAGAATATCTGTTACACAAATTAAAAAAAAAAAAGTAAATAATTTATTAAGTATTGTGGAAAATAGGATCACAGGGAACCAAGAGAAAGGAAACAAGTAGAGATTAAACTGGCAGTAAAATCTTCCAGTGAAATTTCTGGAAAGCAGTTCCAGCCGAGTACTGAGTAGAAACAGTGTGAAGTCCCAAGAAGCCAAACAGTAAGTAATATTGCAGAATAGTTCAATAAGCTTCAGAGATTCTTTTGCCAACAATAATCAGGATGTTTGTTCTCAGCTTGACTGGAACATGCAGCTAGGAAAAAATTACCCCGTTTGCTGCAGGAATTGTAGTACTATGTCTCACCAATAAGGATAACAACAACTTCCACTCAGATAATCCCCTTTAACTGAGTTTTTAAACAATGTTGTATCAATTACGGGGATACCTAGCTTTTAAGCATGGGTAAACAAATTCTCTCTTTCAAAATCAGATGTTTATACTTTAGCACTAACTTACATGGTGTCATTAACAGTAACTAGTACGAGTCTACCAGATTTGCGTGGTTTTCTTTCACAGTTGTGTACAATGGATCAACACATTTTCCTACCTGTATTTCGCTTCTAAAATGTCTTAAACACTGAAGAGAGAGACAATCCCACAAGAAGGATATTCAGTTCTGAATGCTGGTTGTAGAACTTTCTGTTGAGACTTTTTTGACAATCATAAAACAAACACTTTTACGTAGAGAGAGGGGGGGACACTGCAATGACTCATAAAGATACAATTTAATGACAGATTGACCAAAAAAAAGGAATATTCTGAATTGTTTTTTGAACTTTGCATTGTGAAAAAAGGTTAGTTATTTTGCTTTTTCATCTTAACTCAGGAAAAAAACCCCATAACAACAGCATTATCTAAAGAAGGAAATTTCAGCTTTCAGCCAGCCCTAGTAGCAAGTTAAGTTACACATTTCTTACTCCTCAATCCCAGTCTGGATGGCTTGCCCCAAGCTCACTTTGAACTTGCACTACATTTTTTTCCCATCCTTCCTCTTCCACTTCAATTCCTTCTTTGCCTCCATCATAGATCTAACTTTGGGGAAGTGTTTCTGGATCCCTCATTCCTTTTTTAAGGATAATTAAAATAAAACATGGTACTTTGAGTAACTGGTATTTCACAATATGAATTTATAAATAAGCTACCGTAAAATAAGAGGAGGTGTGAACTTGCAGAGAATTTTTATTTTGCTGTAACAATGTTTGTACACAAACTTATTCTGCAGTAAATGGCAAGTAATTTTTTAAACCTTACTAGCTAACTTTCTAACGGGAACCCCCTTTTTTTTGCCTGAGTGCTCAGGAGGGCATATTTTACCACTTGTAATGTCATCTATGTAGGTGACTGACAGATATGGAAATAATCTTTGAGAGACTATTTCTCTACTCTCAGAAGCTTAAGACCTGGATTAAACCATGACGGTGGGACTGAGATGCTCACTCACAATTTATACACACTTTACTCACTTGATATATATGAATGTATATACTTGTAGGAAATATTCTGATAACTATGACTGCTTATCTCTTTGTTTTAGAGGCTCACAGATATGTAAAGGGATATGGATGCGGTTTTATGGAGTTCTATGTCCTATAATTTTCTATTTACTTTGAGCAGAGATTATAAAAAACTTAGGACTTTGACACTTCCACAAAACTGAATGGCTACGAGGCCATTAACTGGTTTTGTATTTGCAAAGAGAAAAATTTGTCAGTAAATATATAAGCTTCTCTTTTTAATGAATACATTTTTTGCAGAGCTAATGGAAAGAGAACCTTGTTACATTTTTTCCCTTTTACATTTTCCCCATTACATATTTTTGCTTTTTAGCAAAAGAGTTTGAGTTCCCATGTTAGCATTTAGATTTGTAATGCTCTCCATTCTCCTTTGTAATTTCTCCGTTTCTGTTATTTCAGGAATAGTGCAAAAGGCATGAGGCTACAAGTACAGCACTTTTGAAGAGGCCTATGTTCAAGGATGTAATGTCTGAGTTTAGGATGAATGAATAATGGAGGTTGTTTGCTTCAGGCAGTGAATAGGGTGCTGTTGTGCTTGAACACCACCCCTTGCAGTGGGAGTCTCCAAGAACTCTTCAAAGACCTAAATTTAAGTTTCCAGAGTACTGTCATGCAGGAAACTGATTAACTGGCAGCATGGCTTGGGGCTTTTGGATTGTTCATGTCCTTTGCTTTGCAAGCAATCACTGAAATGTAATCTTTCCATTATGGGTGCGAAGGCACTACAAAAATAAAAAACTTTCAAAAGTTTCAGGACTGGTCATATAGGAATTGCTTCTTTTAAAGAAGGGGATGAGTTCTATTTGTACATACATAGCAGAATCCTTGACCTTCTGGGTTTTCTCTAGAGCTGTTGGTAAAGCATTTATTAAAGATGTGGGAACCTGAATTTGGTTTTCCTTCTTCCCAAAGGAGTTTGAATGCCTATTATCAGCACACTGCTGTAATGAGCATGCAATATTTTATTAGAGAGAGGTTTTATTCCCCTTCCATTACAGATAGAATCCCTTGTACCAAAGGCTGAAAATCACTCCGGTCTGGTGATAATGACACATGTCAAAAAGTTATTTGGTGGAGTGRGAAGATTCATTAGGTATATTTCATCAGGATGCAGTATCAATTGCAGAGCATTAGAAATACTTGCTGCTATTATCACTTACTTCTTATTCCACAGTAACTAAGGAACAGCTCAAGAAGTGGATTCAAACTGGAATAAATTCCATTTCCTCACCCAGAAATGCTGGCAATCTAGTCCTCAAAAGGAGCAGCAAAAGAAAACAAAATTAAAGCAAAGCAAACCTGAGAACCCTGGAACCTAGAAATTTAACACAGTAGTATGTTATACTTATGTCTTATTTGCTACTCTCTGAAGAAAATTCTATTTGTACTCCGAGTAGAAGGGGCAGGAAGAATAAAAGGCATGAAAAAACGACTTAATTTCTAAATAAAATAGGAGAGAAGAAGTAACGGCAAGACCTTCTCTCTATCGCTAGCTTCCACCAGTGCAGAATGAGAATCAGATTTAAAACAGGATGCAAGTTTCTCTGGAGCCGTGGGAGAGAGCTGAAGGGAGTTTGACAAATAAGGGATTACAGATGAAGGTAGAGATCAGTGAAGGAGTCAAGGATTTCTAAAAAAGTTCTGAGAAATTTGGTTTTTTTCTGTTTTAAGATCTTTTGCCTCTGTCCTTTGAGATTCATCTGTTCTTTTTCCCCCAGCCTTTCCTTTGACACTTTCATTTCATTCTTCTCTTTTCTACCTTATAGACCCCAAGAGACTCCATTCCCCCCCGCCCCCCAACCTGACCTAGTGAGTTACCTGACCTGATATAGGCCCTGATCTTAAAGTGTGATGTGACTGATGAGGTGTATGTCTCCGACCTGTCACCTTCTCTGGTAGCCTACTTCATTCACATCCTAACACTCGGGGTCTCCCTGTGGTTCCCAAGAGCTAACAAGATCTCAAGACAGTAGCYTGCTCAGAGGAGGTTGCCAGCCTCTCTGATACGTGGGGAAGGATTTCAGCAAGACAGTGGGTTAAAGAGGACTACTGGGAGTCACAGAGAGGTGGGAAAGTATTTATCTGAGCTTTAATGAATCCAGAAATGGTTTGCATTCTGTTCAGTACAATGAAGATTGGAGTAGCTTTTAAAAAATTATTTCATCCATATCAAACAAAAAGAACCATCAAAAAAAACCCAGTATGAGGATAAGGAGTATAGCCTGAGTGACTTGGAAAGAAAATAATGGCACACGGAAAAAAGTAAACTTGCAAAGGTTTGGATAAATTTGTATGTTTAAGATAAGGATCCTGTTTGGGGAGCCCTTTCTGAATTAGACCTTTCAACCTTGTGAGTTTTGGCTGTCGCAAATGTTTACCTCGCCATGAAGCGTGCAGAAAAAGAGAGAAAGAGAGGGAGAAAGAGGCTGATTTATGAATCTGAATACTTGGAAGGACAAATTAATTGCACTGTGGCACTTCTCTATAAACTAATATTGACTTAAAGGACAGCAGGAAGAGATGAAGACAATGAGTCCCTGTAACACTTCCATGTCAGAGGTCCATTAACCAAATGTGTACTGAAGCAATAAATTTGTTTGGAAAAAATAAATGTACATGCTATAGGTGAGTGCAGTAATAAGCATTTGACAAGGTTCTATCCTTTACAAATACCCACAGGAAAAAGGCTTTTGAGATTATCCTTTTTTTTTTTTTCTTTTTATAATTTTTCTTCTCCTTATCTTTCTAAATACTTGTTTTGGACTCCTTTTAACTTCAGAGAGCTTTAGAAAAATCCCATTCATAAAATTGTGTACATTCCCTTTACACAGAGTGCTGTGTACCAGGCTATTTGTATTAGAGTATAACTGAGTGCAGTCTCCCTGGGACTCTCGTAACAACAAGATGGGTGTTCTGCTTAGGGYCATCTCCAGGAATAAAACTTTATATACAATGTTCATTTCTCACCAGAAATGTAGGAAAATAATGACTTACATATTGATCGAAGTCTCTGCTTTCTGATGACAACAATACTGAAATATTTTAGGAGGAAATACAAATAATATAAACCTGTATGTCTTCAAATCTCTGCTCTCTGATTTATTAACTAAAGCAATGACTTCTCAGCATCATAATTTAGAAATCACCTCCTCATCTCAGGCTCTTAGCATGTTCACTGCATGGTCTTTTGCATTTAAAAAAATCACATTAAGCTGTAATAAGCTCTTAATCTCCAAACGAGCCCATTAGTTTTTTTTTTWAAAAAAAACACTATGGAAAGTGAAACCTGGTGTGATTATGTGAACTGACCTTGCATAGTCTGGGTTTGAGTGTATCTGCAAAAACATATATGATTAGAATTGTCAGTAGCACTTCCCGGAGCCAGTAAACATGAACATATCTGCCAATGCATTATTTGACAGCTTTCAGTGAGCTCACTAGAAATGCTCTGCAGACCTTTTCCCCACAGTTAAAAAGAAAAGAAATTGCAATAATAGGATATTGCAAGAAGATTTTAAAAAGGAGGCTAAATTCTTAGAGAAATAAATACTGTGGGGAGTTCAATTGTCATGGAACTATCTATCTTATATTTTCAACCATTTAATCAAAAGGATAAAAATTTAGAAGATACTTACAAAAATTATATGGTTACATAACTTAAACTTGCATGTGTCAGCCACCATAAAACACCACTAAGTACATAAAAGCTGTTTGTGGGTTATACCCTCCGTGAATGCAGAAAAGTGAGAGCTGGTTCCAGAAGCTCTCCTTCCTGCCGCCCACAAATCCTTTTCCCACTTATATGCCTTACCATGTGACCAGAACTAATCA
Source organism: Phoebastria nigripes (assembly GCA_035582835.1). Classification (NCBI taxonomy): domain Eukaryota; kingdom Metazoa; phylum Chordata; class Aves; order Procellariiformes; family Diomedeidae; genus Phoebastria; species Phoebastria nigripes. The sequence continues at coordinate 712,134 of JAYKAV010002813.1, read as the reverse complement.
TAGGTCCTTTGCTTTGGAGAATGAGGAGGACTTAAGGACTGTTCTCACTAAAACCCTTTAGGGAAGATGCAACTAGGATCCAGGCAGTGCCAAAATGGCTTGAAACACTTTGTGCACCCCAGTGCAGAGTCATCTCCTCGAGAATAGTGTTGCCTGTGCCCTTGTAGCTCTGCAAACAAACGCTACAATGTAGAGCATGAGACAAATATGCCTCTTGCAAACCGTTCTCAGAAAAAAATAAAAAGGCAAAGGAGATGAACCTCAGTCTAGAAAAGGTGACAATAACTGGAAAAAGAAAGGTGAGGAAAGTGAAGGAGGTGGGGGGGAGGGGGAGGAAACAGCAACAGACTCCTGATGATCATGACATATCTACTAGTAATGTCAAACATTCCTGAAATTCAGTGATAGGTGATTTCTATGCTGTGTGCCATTTTTGTTGCTATCCCACTAGCTATTTGTCAATTAAATTCTTCTGCTTCATCATTTGTGCCTATTTATCTCATTACTATTTCCACCATCATTAATATATCTGGCAGATTTTTGCCAGCCAGAAGTTATTCTCCTAAGGTGCTTAAGTAGTTGAGTTAATTTTCAGGAGTCCTGAACGTCCATATGCTTTCATAGAAGTTAATTTTAAGTCCAGTTAAAAGTCCACTGAAGTCTACTTCAAAATTTTTGTTAACTAAGTAAATATTTGTGATTGCTCCCATTAAAAAGCAGGTATGATCATTTTATAATATCTGTACTGTGCCTGTGCAACTCAGCGTGGCTGGCAGTTGTCACCTCCATACATAAATGCTTAATAAAACAATAATAACTACTGTGAATTGATGAATAAAAATTAATAACTTTCATGTATAAGTAGAAATGTGTGTGTCAGAGAGAAAGACTGTCTGTTAATTTCAAGTTATTCCACAATGTACAAACTACATGAAGTATACTGGAAACAGAAAATGAGATTAGGTTTTGTATAATCCCTAGAATCCTTTGAATTATGTTAATAAACTCCCTTCTATAAATCCCCTTATGGATCTGATGAAGAAAATACATTTTTGGCATGCCTAGCAGTCATGTGTAGGCCCACATTTTGTACCGGACATGCCACCTGGGATATTCTTAGAATCAGAGTGGTACTGGTTTGACCCTCCTGTCCATCAGCTCCCTGGATAGTACAGGAAGCACGATGCTATAGGCCACTGTGAGTGGGGCAATGCATATTTTCTGCTGGAATTATTCCCTTTCAAAAATAGAGTTAAAATGTGAGCACGGACTGTAATGCAGTGACTGGGCCAGAGTGGGACCTAAACACTGAAGATATCACACAATCACTGCCAACAGTTTGCAAGTAATTGATGGGTTGTATGCCAGTTCTCTTTAAAAAGAAATGAGTCGTGTACCTACCTCCAAGAGAGGCTTTCAGTGACGATGGCAATGTGACCTCTGGGACTAAGCCCCTCTCTACCTGGAGGGCTATAAAATGTATTATTCTTCATAGCTTTTTGAGATAAGTGGACTAGGCTGCTCACCATTCAGAAGCTGGTTATTTTTATAGCTTTCTGAGGTACCCAGACTCCATGTATTGTACAAGGAAAGCCTATGGATTGCACTCTGGTAAAGCTAACTTGTAGCATTGCATATGTCTGTTTCTGCAAGGGACCTCACTCTAATCACAAGCTTTGCTCTCTGAGAATCAAACAACAATTCAACTGGCAGTGAAGCAAAATGGAAGTCTGATTTGCATCCCTTATCATTATACACCCTCCCCTCCCCCCTGATTTCAATAGACTACTGAATAGGTTTGGCATAAGTAAAAGACAAGGGTTGTCTAACTCTTGCCCAAGAAAAATGTTTTATAGTGAATCAACCATGTAGCTCATTAAAACAATTGGGTTAGAAGACATTGAACTAATTTATAATCCATGAATTTTTAAGCTACCTTGAGCCTTTCTCCTCCATGTAATTGCAAAACAGCACAGTATTGCTGGCGCTGAATGGAGGGGAGATTATATCTTAACATTTCAATATGTTGATTAATGTTGCTGTAAAGATACRCTAACAAACTGCAGAATCATTTTACCTCCAGTTTTTTGCTAACTTAGCATATCAACAAACAAATACTTGTAGACAAAGGCATGCTATTTTGTGATGAAATGTTCTTAGACATTGTCTGCTAAATCCCTATAATTAGCATGGCCCCTGGTGAATGTCACTGGGTATTTGATGAAACAGGGCATGAACTCTGCAGCAACACCCAGGGGGGTCGGTAATGCTATCCAGAATGACTCTTGGAATTTTTAACTACTAGATAGGTTCTCCTTATCTAGGAAACTCAGGGGAGAAAGGCATTTGTCCGGTCTAATGACCCCTGTTAGCAGATTTATGCCACCCCCCTCTATACAAACTGTCTTCTCTCCCCTCCTTCTAGATATTTAATTTGAGCGTAACTATACTGAATAGCATTTTTTTGGAAGGGATATGGCATGAAAATAGTAAAGAAAGAAACCAGTCCAGTTCTTTTTTCCATTCTGCTTATGCCATTGTTCTTACTCTTCAAAACACCACAAGAGCAACAAGTTTTGAGAGTAACAAAAAGAAAAATAAAAGACAGCATGATTGCAGCAGGTAATTTCAAGTGTCCTAGTAGAACTAAAATTTCCTATTAAAAGACATCCTGCCCTAGGGAAAAAACTACTTTTACTACTATCAAGAACAGTTTTCCTTGGCTGTAGAAATACACCCACAAAACTGAAAGTTGCTTTCCTCTGTGCTGGGAAACAGTTTTCAGAATGGTAAATACTCTGAAAAGTGTAGAAAGTTCCTTTTCCTTATAGTTCCTAGTTGTCTGCTGGTTACTAAAATTTACCTGAGATTGAGAGACTGAGTCAAAAACCTGCTGCAAAACAGGCCCAGTAGCTGTAGTCCAAACCAGGGTTCTTATGTCTCAGGTGAGTGCTCTAGCAGGCATAGTGTTAGCTGTTGAGACAGTCTGATTTTGAGAAAAACTCCAATGCAGACCTGAGAAACTCTCTTGATAAAATTTCCATTTTGCCTGACACATTTCTCTCAACAGTTTTTTTCTGCCATTCTGCATTTTGTAGTCTTAAGGATTTAATGCTTGTATCAATCTTGCTTAGAAAACATCATGCATCTTCCACATTTCAAATGCTGGTAATTCTTACATGAAGAATTATCTTGGAACACTATGGAATTATTTAAAAATAAATTTCAGAGCAGTTTAATATTAATGGCATTTTTTTCCTAAAAAAATAATTAATCTATGATAGATTTAATTTTGCAAATCTATATGTAACACCATCTCTCTCATACTACAAGGGATTGGTTTTGTTTCAGTTGGGCTTGTGGGTGGATTGAATAAGAAATTCAATTTAGCCTTTTCCTAATTTTATGTCCTAAACAGTGCACGATATCAAAATGATGGAAGGAGCTGTAGCTAGGGTTAGGGGGCAGGGGGGAGGCTGTCTATTGTGTTAAGGACTAACTCCTTGATTAAACGTAGACTCAAAACAAATAACCTCTGTGCGCGTGTTAACTAGCCTAATTAATCTTCATGTTAGATTAACTTGATAAAATGTTGACCTAATTTGGGATTAAAAGATTACAAGTAACATTTTCAGCTGAAAGCTGTAACATGCCTCATGTCAACACAGTAATGACAGAATTAACCCTGCAAGCCCTCTCAAACCTGTGCACTGGATGTCACTGCTTAAGTAGAGTTTGTATGACCTGTAAATGCAGGAAGGCTGCTATATATAAAAAAAGCTAATATTGAAACACTGATCTTTCACTCAGCGTCTCACAGGCCTGCATGTACTGAGAAATATCACAAAGCTAAGGGAGGAAGCAGAGATGCATCATCCATGCACTCTTACAACTTGTAAACTTCTACAAACTAAATATATACTGTATGTTTATATTTAGATGTAGAAATTGGAAGGTTGGAAGGAAGTGCATTATGAATTCAGTATCATTAAGAGGATAATGAAGATGAAAATATCTCTGAGAAGTCTGGGAGACGCAAGACTTAGATGCAGGAAAATTCAAAACCAGAAAAGCACTGCCAATTGTAGCCCAGAGGAGCCTGGTGGCGTTGATCTGTGTGTGAACAGTGGAGATCTCTTTCCCGTAACATGTTTGGATGTGATATTTCAAGCTTGTATTCCAAAGGGTTTTTTTCTGAGTTGAGTCAGAAAAATCTGTGAACTTGTGAAAAGTATTTTGGCGATCACTCTTTTCTTTTGAAAAAACGTGAGGAAAGAACAGAGAGGAAGGAGAGAGACAGAAACTCTCTCACTTCTGTAAGAAGTTATTCTTTCAGCTCGTGCTATTTTTGTCTCTTAACAATTTCATAGCTCTTTTTTTCATAGATAAAACTGTGCTATCTCTCACTTACCACCTTGCAAAGCATTGGGGTCTCAAAGATGAGCTAGGCTCTTTTCAGCTCATGGCATCATTAAGGCTGTGGTTCTTCCCACAAACAGGACTCAAAACCTGTGCCACCATCACATACACACAAAATACTCTTCCACTTCTGCTATGGCTCTCAGCACTAATTTTGAGACTACAAAATTCTGAGGCGGCTATTGAGAAAGAGAGTGTCTCTGGCTTTTGTTTAGGGTGGTCAGATTAAAAATAAAATTTTAAAAAAATGGAGCACAAGGTTGTGGTGTTACATACTGAAAACTCATTTCTCATTTTAGGCCATGGAACCCAATAGAGATAGTATGAGAGGGGACACTTTCCTCTGCGCTGCTTCACGTGACAGCGCACAGCTCTTGTCTGCTCACGTAGGCTCTTCTCTCATCTGCTTCTACCACAGCCCTGGGAATGCATCAGCTCTTGCTGCAACAGTGCAAGTGTAACCAGCTGGTAAAAGTCAATATCCCTAATAATAATCCAGGACAAAACAGCATCCAGAAATCAGTCGTCGAAATACCAGGACAGAGCCTGCATTGCTAGACAAACAAGAATATTTGGTCACACTATTTATTATATGCATGCAGAGATAAAAAGAGCCTTTGCATGCGACCTGCAACAGAGCAGAGTAGAACTATAGTTCTAGTTCTGAAATAAGTTCTTATRCCTAAGAATTGCCTAAAGGGACATACCAGAAGTCAGCAGGAGACTGAGTTAAAGACAGTGCGAACTGAATGGTGGGAGCAGTCTTTCTTTTGAGGTGAGGTTTGGAACCAGCAATGTAATTTAAACCCCACAGAATCAAGGATGATACACTGCAGAATAAAATATGATATACAAGTAATCAGCCAAGGGAAAACTTAGGTTTTTTGCTTACTCTTTGCATTACAACTTGTTAAAGCAGTGTTAACAATACTGAAGTCATATTCTTTCAGTAGCTTGGAAGGTTTTTTTAGTGCGCATACCTAACAAATGCTTTCATATAAATAAGTCATACAGACTTTTATTCCCCTAGAACAGGAGGATATATGCAATAGTTTTGTGGATTTATTTCCATTAAAACTGTATGCCCCTTGATAATTTACTACTTCAGTTATTTCTATGTTATTGTCTAACTTTTCCTATATGAAAAAGGGAGCAGGATATTAAAGTTTTCCTGAAGTTGCTATTACTGATGTCACAAAGATGAGCATTCTGAAGTTTTTTTATTGTACTCTGTCACTTCCATAAATTCATGACCAAGAAATCAATGACTAATCCAAGTTTGGTCAGACAACTTGGCCCAAAGTGGACAGGCTTAAAAGCTGAGTAACAGAATTAACAGCATTTCTCTTGTTTTTATTCCCATGGAATAATGATTTGCAGCCATAGCAAACTGTGATGTGATTCCCATCAGTTCTGAAAAGTTATGCAAGCCTGGAATGGACCTGTCTTCAGGAAGGACAAACTATAGCAACATGCAGCTCCTGCTGGCCATTACTTAGGTAGTAGTCTTTCCTGGGAGAGCTTAAGAGACTGATTAATTTAAAAGATACTGCAAAATGCTGTGCTAATAGAACTCATGGCTTTTCTCTGTAGACTGATATTGAAGTCTTGACTATCATTCACCATTAGATATTACTCTATATTACTGTGAGCAGCTGTTAATTAAATTCCTCACATAAGTTATACTGCATCTATGCCTGTATATTTCTGCAGTTTTCTTTGACCTTTGGCCCCAATTATTGTGTACATTTGCTGAGTTTTCACTTTAACTCAGCCATAAATGAAATAACCACTTGACAGCTACAGATTATGGAGATGTTTATAAGCTATTTTTGAAACATGCAGGAAGAAAACATGAAAAATGTCTCAGGCCTATTCACTAGTTCAAATACTCAAGCTTGTGAATATGGATATTCTGAATGTCCACAGAAACAGATTAATAAACAAGTGAATTTTCTTAGTTCTTTTGTATATAAACAATATTGATGATATACCTTATTTAAAAATCCGAACCTGTAATACTTATCGTAGTGGAAAAGGATGCAAGAAATTCAAGAAAATAAATGTTCCTTATTGTGGGCAATTGGTTACAAAATCGAAATCTGTCTGTAGCAAACCATTTAATTTTTGTTTGCCTTTTAAACATATTCTTTGCTACTCTAGCACTCTCCTCCAGGTACTATTACCTTTAAGGTGACACAAACAAAATTGCATTGCTGTCCCAATCTAATTGTCTGGCCATTTCAAAATAGTTGAAAAACACTTGTAGAAGACTTCTTAATGAATAGCCGTAACTAGAGCAAAGATTTATAATGYCACTAAAATTTTCATCTGGATTGAAATTTTAGAGATGGAAGTACAATATGACTACTTTTGAAAAGCTTGATTAGTTATAAGCGCTGACAACTATGTACAATTAAATCATTGAACTTTTATCCAGAAAAAAAACCCCAAAGCATAATTTTCAGTCTCTACAACTTCTACGAAATACTATTACTATTTTCAAGGGGAAAGAGAAGCCCAGAGAGATTACATGGCTTTTACAAGACTTCTATCCATTCAGTGCAAAACAAGAATAAAATGCACCGACAACAGTGCTTCCAGGACCAAATCTAGCCACCCTGTGTCAGACAAGCAATGAAGCACATGCTTAATATTAAAAGAATACTTAATGTTTTTCAATTTGACAGGCAACATGGCCCAAATTAATCCAGCCTGAATTCTACCCTGTGCTGTTGTTTCCTATTAAGGAAGCAGTTCTAAAGATCTAGAGAGTTAGCCAACAGTATATACGAGGTGCAAGGACTCAGTCAGGATGAGTTTGGGCATAAACATTTTACTCTAGAGGAGCTATTTTTACTGCTTGCTTACTCACACTCCCAGCTAGCCAACTAATACTTCTAAAAGATTATATGGAAGATAAATGTCCTGAGATTATTTTATGAATAAGCTGATGTACGTATGCACACACACTTATGTAGTATCTAATATTAAAACAGCGATATTGTGTTACATCACCCACACCGCTATTTTAAATTGAGGGGATAAGACTGTGGCATGGGAGCAGCTGCACAGAAGTTCCTTCTTTCCCCTTCCCTCAGCCAAGAGGTACTCCAGAAATTTTCTACAAAGTCCTTACTATGAACCCAAAAATATTCCTTTATTTTTCCCTTGTTAAACAAGGCCACCTCCAGCCCACTGGAAATTAGCGTTTAACTTGCACAAAACAACAATTTTATACATTGTAATCAGAACAGTAACAACTGCCTATGAAAATGACACTTTATAACTCAATAGAGATGCCTTGGTGTCTTAGTTCACATGGGCTCACTGCAGCAGGGGAAAATACAACATTACTTTTAGCCAAAGCTGAGTTAATAACCAAAGGCAAATTCTACACTGATAAGTAAAAGAAGTTGGCTACAGCAATTCCTCATACTTTTCTACTTACTTTTCAAGAATAATTGAGTAATCAAAATAGCTAGCAAGACTGCTTTCAGATAGAACACATTTTAGGGAAATACAATAAAACTGGGAATGTTAGCACCAAAATGTTTCTTATATCACTGGTTAGGAGAAAGAAACTTAATATACATTTCACATGCTCACTGAAAACGAACCCAACTCACCTCAAATTTGATAAATCTGCATACAGATGTAAATAGACCAAGATTAATTCATAGACAATGTTTACTGTACTCTTCCAAAACCAAATGCATTGATTCTATGTTTGTATAATTCATAAGCAGAAAAAAAAAAAAAAAAAAAAAATCTATCATATAAACGTTTTCCAGCAAATTATTTGGCTGTACTATTACAATTCTAGTCCTAATGCATTTATGAATTGTTTTACTCCGCTAACACCTCAGCAACAACATAATCCAAACAGCTGTAACTGATGAATCATTTTTTCTTGTACTAAGGATGCCATAAAATGGTTTTGGCATTTTAGTAAAAATAAAGAAACTATGCAAAAACTGAACAAATCTGGTATAAACCTGACTAAMAAAGATCAAGTTCACAATACCTTTTACAATCTTTCCCTGACTTTATTTGGTCCTTAAGTAGAGTTTATTTGCCAGCTTACATTTAGTGTGTTCCTTTTTTTATTATAAAAGAGTAATTGTAGAAACCCCCCTCCCCCATACCTGCCCCYCCGCACCCCCCCCCCCCAGTAACCTTCTGAAAATCACATCTGATTGAAGTTCATGAGCATGAACTATTCTTCTATAGCCAAAGAAGTCATTGTTAACAAACTAAGTGACATTTGCAAGGACAAACACTACTTCAATGAAAAAAGATGCAATTATTTCTGGTGGGGAAAAAAAAAAAAAAAAGAAAAGTTGGTTTTTTGTTTGGTTGGTTGGTTTTTTAAATGTTTTTTCCCTCTTGTAAAATATTAAGTATTTGAGCAGCAAAATAATGAAATAACCAGATGAAGAAAAACAGGGAATCAACTGTGTTAGTAATATTGGTAATGCAATCGCTTTAATGGAAAAAATAATGGAATGTTGCTTCCGATATTTTGAAATAAATTATGATCACACAAAGGAAACTATAGAATAGGAAAAGTATGTAAATTATATTCAACTTTATCTTTCGCCACAAAAAGACASAGAAAAAACACCACTCCTCCCCACCCCCAATATTCCACATTAAGCAATTCCAGGTGTCATAATTTCTAGATATTTTTCCCTTTGGTTTGTACTGTACTATTGCAATTTTATATTTATCTTGCCATCTGTCACAAGAAAGAACAGATATAGAACAGTGGCAAAATCATGTTAAAAAGACTGTCTTGGGATAACAAAGAGAAAAGTTAATGGACATGGATTTACAAATTATTAATGATTTTTCTTGTCATTTCTTGAAAAATGAAAGCTATGCACGCTGTCTCTTTCCCCAAACAGATTGCATTTTATTCCTCTGCAGTTTGTCCGTCAGGCTTCACTCTGACAACATAATCCAAAACTAATCCAGAGCATTCAGTTTTTCTTGTTGGCTCTCATGCACACTGCTTAGACAAATCCTGCTACCTGTCAGCCCTCCTGTGTGTGCCAAACAGGCTGCCAGGTTAACCCCTGGGGAAGCCGAGAGACCTGCTGACTTAACCCCTGCTTCCCTTCAAATAATCCACTGTAAATACATAGGACGTTAACAGGCTAACTGTTCTAATCAGGGCTGGATCCCTTAAAATCTGTTTCATACACAACCCTTAAGAACTAGGGATCTAAGCATCACTGCTGGAAGAGGAAAGGATTGCTTCCAATAATACAAGCACTAAATAAGCAGATGGATAGAACACACTGAAAGGTTTTAATCCCCTAAAGGAGTTTGAGAAAATATACACATCACTTCAATTGCCCACCTCATTGCTTATAAATTTTCCCTAATTGTCAGGACAAGACCAAAATAATTTAGTGCAATGAAAGAAAGTCTAATTAAATTACAATTAAGGTTCTCAATGGCAAACTTTATACCCATTGCTTTTGTCCACTTTCATAAAAATTAGTTTCATAAAAATTAGCTTTTCAGTCCTCTAGGGTTTCTGTTTGTTCAATTGCATTTTGTGGAGATCCACACTGAATGTAATATAAGTCAACAGCTAAAACAGATTTTCATAAACAACATACTTTACAAATGATGACATTTTAAATTACTTTACTTTCTAAAGACATATAATTATTTCCCAGCAGCACTTAAAACAATTAATTTCTAATGCTTTAAGCCTGAAATAGAGAAAAATCTGAGTTACAAATCTTTTCAAAATACTCACTCTGTAATCAAAAAAACAAAATAAACCAACGCCTTCTCCTCATTGGAATTCAAGGCACATCACTCTATCTGCTGCTGCAGCATCAACAATCCACAGCAGAAAATAACTTGCGTAAGCACGGCATACCGAGGAACACTTAAAAGCCACGCTAAGCTTAGCCACATGAGAAATGTAATAAAACATCGCACAGCTCATTTAATGTTTGGAAGGCATGATGTCCAGGTTAATATCTGAAGTGGGGGAAGGTAGAGTAAGCCATGGGGAGGGCTCCTGAACTCTGCCACAAACAAAACTGGGAAGGTCCATTGTGCCTTCTGATAAGAACATTTATTTTACCTCAATTAAATTTCAGGCATTCTCTTGAGAGGAAGAAGGGAAAATTGTTCTTCCCTCCCACACACTTACACACATTCATATTTATGCTTTACATATACATGCAAAGCACACATCTCGGTCTCAGGAGTCCTGGGAAATGTTCAAATGGTTTTATTCATTCTTAGAAGTGTTGTGCTTGTGGCAGCTAATAAATAGATCTTATAAATGCTACAGATTCCAGAGATGTTTAAAATACTCTTGCTGCTTTTAAATGCAGGGATAGTTTTGAAATCCCACTCTTTCTAGATGTGTTACTCATTCTAACGTTTTTCCTATTTTTTATATACGGAAGAAGTGTTAATCCTTAATGAGCTTTTAAATTTGCCCTCGTTGCTATTTTTAGATCCCCAAAAGCCCTTACCTAAGCAATACAGAAACAAATATTTGGCAAAAATATTAGTTAGTTCTAAAATAAACTGATCTGATAAATATATATAGCAAATGTTTTTTCATTACCTATGCTCTTTTTTCCCCAGCTCCTCTCAAAACAACAGTTATTTTGTTGACAGAAAAGTTCATTAAGGTCTCAGACAGTAGTTTGTCTTTGGGGAGTTGACAACTTTTTTAGGGAGAAGGCAGTAGTTTAAAAGATACATCTTATCTCTCTGTCAGATAATTATGCTGAAAATCAGAACTTTTTTTCATTTTCTTCCCTATAAAGGCATTTTTTCAAGTAATTTATTCATTATTAGTTAAAACAAAGTCGGAAAGGTGAAATTGCGAATGGATTTTGGAAAGTCAGTCTACATCCAACAATCCTTTTAACTTTTGTTTTTATAAAATCCTGACTCCCTGCAAGTCCATAACAAAAATCCCATTGACTTTCATAGGACCAAGATGTCTAGACCAGTGTCTAGAAGGCATGAATACTCCTGGGCAAGTAATTAATACACAACAAAGTTGTGCACATGAAAGCACGTGCTTGTGCTTAGCCTTTCATCTACATAAATTACAGGTAAAATACTGATGCAAAAGAAATTGCACACAGTTCCATAACAAATTTCAGTGTTATACTGTGCTGGTTTTGGCTGAGATAGAGTTAATTTTCTCCATAGTAGCTAGTATGAGGCTACGTTTTGGATTTGTGCTGGAAACAGTGTTGATAAATCAGGGATGTTTTCGTTACTGCTGAGCAGTGCTTACACAGAGTCAAGGCCTTTTCTGCTTCTTACCCCACCCCACCAGCGAGGAGGCTGGGGGTGCACAAGAAGTTGGGAGGGGACACAGCTGGGACAGCTGACCCCAACTGACCACATACCATATGACGTCATGCTCAGCATATAAAGCTGGGGGAAGAAGAAGGAAGGGGGGGACGTTCAGCGTGATGGCGTTTGTCTTCCCAAGTAACCCTTACGCATGATGGAGCCCTGCTTTCCTGGAGATGGCTGAACACCTGCCTGCCTGCCGATGGGAAGGAGTGAATGAATTCCTTGTTTTGCTTTGCTTGTGCGTGCGGCTTTTGCTTTCCCTATTAAACTGTCTTTATCTCAACCCACGAGTTTTCTCACTTTTACCCTTCCGATTCTCTTCCCCATCCCACCAGGGGAGCAGTGAGCGAGTGGCTGTGTGGTGCTTAGTTGCCAGCTGGGGTTAAACCACGACATATACCCATAGGATCTCCTGTAAGATATTGTTTCTTCCTCAAAATATTCTTAATAAATTTACATTTTGCAAATGTTCTTAGGCTCCATTAAATGCCCACAGCACCAGAATTTTTAGACAACATCAGACAGCTAGTTTGTTAATCAAAATATGGTGCCACAGGAGTTACACTAGAACTTACAGAGCTGCTGCTCAAGAATTTTATTCATAATTGCCAAATAGCATTCAGTCTTCAGGGATACTAAGCAAATTTATTTAAAAATAACCATACCTCAGTTACCTAGGAAATGCCTGCTTTTAAGCTGAAACATCTCTTTGCTTTTGTACTTACTGTTTTGAGCTAGGTTCATAATGGCAAGCAATGTTTGAAAAAGGTCTGTTAGAAAGCTACTAAGTTTATGCTATGGAGAAGTTCATTAGGCACAACCTAAAGGTCTGCCATTACACTCAGAAATGGAGTTTTAGCATGTTTGATGATCCAAATATACACGGTTCAGTGGTCAACATTACAATTGTTTAAAATGCAGTGACTAATCTGTAACTTATCAATATATTACAAACCAACGTTGACAATGCCAGGGTCTTTGTTGATAATTTTTCCTTTATATAACACCAGCTGGAAGATGTTTCCCTATTATTGATCATGCCACTTATCAGCTATTCACAACATATTTCTTTGTACTTGGTACAAAATCTAAACAGTGTGGACTTGGTTCATTAACCTTTTGATATTGGGCAAAAGGGGGAGTAAGGCAGGGAGAGGAGAAGCACTAAAAGTAATTTCATTGTTACTTGGATTTTCATTTTGGTCAAGACATCTGAAGGGGAAAAGGGCACAAACTTTACAGGAATGAAATAGCACTTAGAACCTGGTCTGAAATCTATAGAAGCAAAAGGAAGGCCTTCTGCTGATTTAATTATCACTGGTTCAAGTACTGAGCAAAAGGTAAGTTTCAAAAGCTTAAAAATAAACAAACCGCCTATCTTATAGTGGTCTCCCTGAGGACAGATTGGAAGTGGAGCTCTACAAGGAGTTGGCAGAAAAATCTTAAAACTGTAGAAAACAGAGACAGAATGTGTCTTGCAGTCTGAAAGTCAGAACAGAAATTTTGCAACAAACCTCAGTACAGGTTTTCAGAAAATATGAACTAAGTAACAGTTTAGAATATTTAAAAAGCTCTACATAAAAATCCACAGATTCAGTCCGCAGTATATTTTTAATATAATTTATTAAACGCAGAGTCAGACTGAAATTTAGTTTAAAGTGTACTTGCCAGATGAAATATTTGCATGAATGTCTGAATCTGGTAGGACTCTACTTATAAATACATATACACCAGCAAGTAAACTGGTAACAGAAGGAAGTTAAGGTTGCAGAGTCAAGCATAATATTAACACTTTTGAATTCAAGCTCTTTTTACCTAGGAGGCAGCTCATAATAATCTGATCCTCTACCATCCTTTTGTCATTCCTCATCTCCCACTTAGCCACACCCTGTCCCCAGTAGCWTGGGCTCTTCATCCCAGTATGAACCAGTGCTCAGACCCGTCTTTTTTTCCTGGAACTTCTAGCATTTTTGCAAGAGGAGAAAAACAGTGATTTATATTAAACATTTTTCTGTGTGGAGAATCTGTATTGTAGAAAAGTCACAGTTTCAATAAAAAGGAAAATTAACATGTCTGTCTCTTGTAATGTTTAATCTGAAGCCTGAAGTATTTCTACCTGTCAGTGGCCTCACAGGATGCATAGGCATTGTAGTTCAGCTGCTTCATGTCCCTACATCCTCTTTATGTGGAGTAGACCATCTACATCAGCCACTAACACCCATGACGCAGGCTCTCAAAATAAACTGAGGCAGCCACGTAAGAGGAACAGGGCTTCCCAAAGGCTTTGCATGCAGTAGTGCTCCAGCATGGATGCTGACTCCTGCTGGGGAATCACTGTGCTGAACTGGTTTGGATATTACATGGCCCTATCGCAACAACCCTGTGCCCTGTGGAGGCACAGGCCCCTGCTAATGCAGCCTTATGTCTCCTCACCACGGCTGCTTCATGACCAGCTTGAAGCAGAAGGGCGTGGGTCCGCCTGCACCCATTCACACACAGTCTTTGAAGCGCTTCTGTTTTATGTCTAGCTCTCCTCCCTTCCCATTTGTTACTAGCTGCTAGGGTAATACAAGAAGCAATAGCTTTCAAGGTTTAGCTGCAATATTTCCTTCTCTAGCTTTTATAACAAAAATTTAAACTTTTTAACCATTATTTTTTCCCTGGCAGCTCTGTCAGCCTAAGTTAAAGGACAATCTTGGCTTATAACTACAAGACACTCTAGAATTAAGGTCTGTAATAGCGGTCATTTTGGCTTGTCAGAATTAAGTCTGATATTTAGGTCTCTGTATACTAATAATCCAGTCCTTATTCTGGCAAACTCCCGATGCTTTCACCTCTGTCTTGTCAGAGATACCGTAGGAATAGATACAGGTTTCTCAGTTACTATGCCAAGGTAGATTTACTAGTCACTGTGGGAAAGACAGGGAGAGACTCTCCTTGTTCCCTTTTCTTTTATTACTTCACGCCTGCATGGGTTTTAGGAATCAGCAGGGCCTGCTCCCTCCRGCACACTGCAGTGCAATCCAGTACATGAGCATAAAAATGCGGGAAACGACTCCAAAACCAAATCATCTTCCAGACCATCAATAGCTAACCTCACTGTTACTCACCCCAAGTCTGCCTCCTGCCTTCTCCACTATAAACTTTTTCATTGTTTCCTCCTTTTTGACTGTGGTACAAGGTATAATCACACATATTTTAAGATCAGGCTTAATGGCAGGTAAACAAATTTACTGCATCAAACATTTATTGTTTTCTTCTCTAATCTAATTAATAATACCTGGCTGCAACTTTTTGCATTAACGTGATTTACATAAATAATATATGCAGAGCAAGTTGGCATCCTAGTCAGAGGGTTACTCACAATTTAAGAAAACATCAGTGCTTTTATTGACTCCCCCAGCACATATACTAGCCACGATCTTTACTAGCCATGGTCTTTAAACTTATTCTGATCAAGCTTTCACTGACTGCAGTGAAAGTAAACTACATCAAGTGATACAGCATAAGAACCACAGAGATGGCACTTACTACTTACTTACTAGTAAGGATTTACTGTATTTAAATTAGATTAATATATTAGTTTACATTTTATGTATACCCAAACCCATTTATTTTTGTTTTATTGTGCTACTATGAAATTATATCACAGATCTATACATGTTCTTGGAAATAGGCCTCTTCACGTTTTTCAAGCAACTTAAATCTAATTACTTACAAACCAATAACAAATATTTTCCTGGTATTGCAATATACCATATATATTTTATTGTATTGCTTTGCAAATAGAGCATGAATATTTAAAACACAGAAAAACTTTAGTGTATTTCTACCCATAAAGGATGAACGGTCTATCTACCATGCTATCATCATGCAGTGCCCTGAAAAGTCATGGCCAGGCTACTTCCCATGCTTCATCCAAGTCCCCTCCTGAAAACATGGTTTTAGCTTTGTTTCATGCTATTTCCTACAATTTCATCTAGATTTTACAATGAAGGAAGGAGCAGGAAACAAAACTAAATCTTAATGTGACCTTCAAGACAGTAACATGCCTAAGGAAGTAAGTGTGTGTTCTTTCTTTTGTCTGCTTGCTCTCTCCTTCCATGGGCTCTTTTTCTCTTTTTCTTGTAAAGAAGATAATAAACCTTAAAAAAAAAAAGAAGATAGTGCTGAAAGACAGTAATGATTATCATCATTTCTGTAAGCCGCTCTGGAAGTCAAAGGAGATCAGAGTGTGAGAAAAGTAACATTGGCTTTAAAGCAGTAAAGCCAGCCAGAATAGCTGCTGCAAGTGCTGTCTGTTGTGTCTTTCTATTCTGAAATGTCCTTTGCATCCTTTCTGGCAATCTCACCACTGATGACATAAAGCTTCTCTTGTCACAACTTGTTTCTTCCAAAATTGGAAAGCAATTCCACTCCACAATGACACGTGAACAATGTTTGGCAACCTGTCTTTCTGCTCAAAGAAATATCCATTCTCATGCCCTTCACCCTCTTGCCTCAGTTTGCCCTGGCCATTCATGGAGGTTGCCTGGCAGCTGTAGAAACCCAAGTGTCAAATTTTGGAATGAAGTTTTCCAGGACTGGAAAATTGGTGTTAATGTTGACCTATGGATTTGGCTAATTAAAGCAATATATATTAGATATTAATATCACTGGCAGTTCCTAGTTAGTCAGCTCTCTAGGCACTAATTAGATGTTTAGAATTCCACTATATGCCATCAGTGGAAAACATTCTTAGCTAGTTTGCAAAGCTTCATTAAAGAAATGAGAAATACTATCAGCATCTTAAGCTGCAGTCTTTTCCTGTTTTATTCAAATGGAAAAACTGTGTGTTCCATGGTTCACAATAGGCTTACTCTAGGTTAACTCATAAAACCTAAAACTGCCCTTTTCTATCTGAAAAAGCCAATCAAAAGATTACTATGGACTAATATTCCCACTGCACTTTCCCTTGAACGCTTCTAGGTGCTTACTGCTGCAGTTCAGTTTCCATTTTATGTTCTGCAATCTCATGGGAAGAGTTAGCTTAAGAATCGTTTGGACTAAAGATACTGGTACATTCAAATATTTACCTCAATTCTGAAAAAAAAAGTTGCTCCTCTTACATTAGTCTAGTATATTGGACTGTTAATTTTTTGCATTTTTGAGAGCAAAAAGTAAATTGTTCAGAATACAAGTATTTTTACAGGGAGATTTCTGATGAGCAGTTTTATGCAAGGGAAAAAGAAGAGGAAAGGGAACCATCCATTTTAATATGCAGAATAGCGCAATCACACTAGTGACAACTAATTTGAAAGTGTTTTAAGGGTATAAGAATCCACAGAGAGAATCTGCAATAACAAATGGAATAGATAGAAACACAAAATAAAATGTTGCATCATGTCACATTTGCTGTAACACTGTAAACGTCAGCTGAGTTCTTAGAGTTACACCAGTGCAAGGAGAAAACAGTTGACTCTCCTGCAGTGGTGATTACTACGAGACACGTTTATAGATTGCATATAAAACCCAATCCAGAAGGCCAAATTCAGAGTTTACCAACTATGAACCTGGGCCATTTATTTTATGGGCTGCTACAAAATCTGTTTGGCATTCATGCTGTGTGTAAATGTCAAGGTATCTATCAAGTGCAGTCTCCATTTTCACAGTAGCAATGTTTCTGTATTCTTT
The DNA here is from genome assembly GCA_035582835.1 of Phoebastria nigripes. Classification (NCBI taxonomy): domain Eukaryota; kingdom Metazoa; phylum Chordata; class Aves; order Procellariiformes; family Diomedeidae; genus Phoebastria; species Phoebastria nigripes. The sequence continues at coordinate 694,683 of JAYKAV010002813.1, read as the reverse complement.
TGGCAAGCATTGTGCAGGCAAAGTGTCACAGCAGCAGGTCTGAACTAGATGTGTTGTATTGTATTTGTGTATATCAGAAGTGAAACTTAATTTGTCTTTACATCAAGGGCCAAATGTTTTAAAGATTTTAAATTAAAACTGCATAGTGTTTGCCATGCACAACTTAAAGTGGTAASCACTTCACTTCTTGCTGTATGCTCTGATTGGTGTTCATGTGGATTACATTTTAATATTAGGCTGGAAGCTTAATTATAAAGGATTATTAGCAGATCATGAGAGTATTGCTGTGAGATGGGGTCATGCAGAGTAGAATATTAAGAGCTGTCTAATCTTTGACCTCTTTCTCCGTATCATTTTGGAACCATCGTGCAAATACAGCCCCTCACAAAACTGTTCAAGGCAATTTTTTTTTTTCCTGCCATCCTCTCAGAGGGCTATTGCTGGATCTCCTGAAGCAATTTGATTGTTTTGCTGGTAGACTTTTTGGGACAGGGACCATGTGTTTCCTTCATGCTTTTGCATCTTGCTAAACATACCTTTGGAGTCAGACAGATAATGACATGCTTTGTATGTGGAAGTCCTGTGGCAGTAAAGGCACTTTAGAGGATAGGAGATAACACGTGTGAGGGACATTTGGAGTCAAGATAAATTATGTGTGTATAGAAAGTCTATCTGAAAATAGGTCATAACAAAATTACAGTAGAGTGTAGGACTAGTAAAGGCAGTTAAGCTTTACTTTGGTTGATAGGAGTGATCAGAATACAAGCAACACTATTTTTCTGTAAAGGGATGCAGTGCGATCTTAAAATAGCACTTATGTTGGCTTTTGTCACATTAACTGTGGGAACTCTGGTGGAAATACATTTAGGTACTTGAAGACCATAAGTTCAGAGATAAGCTTGGCCGATACCGTGAACAGCTTGCCTGAGAGGTAAATTGCRTGCAGAAACTAAACATGACAGCCAAAGATAAAACACTTATTATGATTAATACCAGAAGATGTAACAGGCTTTACTTACTGCAGCCCCAGGAAACCTCACTTTTACCAGATAATGTTTACAACTCCAATTGCACTCACAGGGCAACCACATGCTTTCTTAGTAGATGGTCTCTTATCTGTGAAACTTCTCACCCATGTGAATTTTAACTTCTGCATTATTCATGTGAATGTTTTAGGAGATTTACAAGTCTGTAAGATTTTATGCACCTATTAAAAACCTAAAACAGCCTGACAGCAAGACAGATTTTTAAGAATGCTGTGGATGAGGAATGTGACAGTCTTCTTGTGAGAGGCTTATACTATGAAGATTGCTAAATGAACATTAGCTTATGTAGAAGGTGGCAAGCGAGGTTCACTCCAATATGTATATTGTCTCTTGCAAATATCTGCACAAATGACCATACTGCATTCCTCATCTCCTATACCTACAAATGATAAAGTACAATTCCATGTAAAATGCAGTACAAAATTAGAAAAAATCAGAATAAAATCTTTCCAGCTTAATTTTAGCATCTATTTTAGTTCCGTCTAAGTCATCCTAACTTAGATTTTTAGCTCCACTTCTGGAATTTATTTTGCTTCAGTAAACAAGGATGAGTCCTGTTTGAAAGCAATTAATGCCACTTCTTTCAGCTCAGCAGAAAAATCAAATTCTTCTTTCACTTTAAATTTTGTTCCATAACTGGATAATAATCAGTATCTATACTAGAGGACTAAGATTGCAATATAAACCAGTAGAACCCCCCAGAGGATTTTCTTCAAAAATTTTTTAAATGTAGTCGATAAAAAGAGAATTTTTATATTTTTTTCTTTTTATACAGGATGAGTAAGATTAACAGTCAACATATAAAACAGTATAAACCAGTATAAAAGCAACAGACAACCTACATGGAACATTAGTGGAGGAAAGCAATTCCTATAATATTTGAAGTATTCTGAGGTACTAGACCTATTCTACAACACTAATTCTGAGTAGCAGTTACAAAAAAAGTTTTAGTTTCCTGAAGGTTATAGATTAGTCCAGAATGGTATTCTGATAATAATAAAATTAGTTAAAGAAATTAATGAGAGGACTCTTGAACTTTTTAATGGTGTTTTTACAGAATTATTTACCTATCAAAACCATAGTGTACCTAAACATAGGCCAGGGAGAAGATCTCACCCTCTTCTCAGACAAACACACACACACAGACAAACAGAGGATGTATAGTTGAAGGAGAAAGTGCCAGGGAACAGATGCCCTCCTAAAAATGCTCCCAGAGCCAGGAATCTGCCCTCACTCAGCCAGGAAGACAGGCTGACGGAGGTGACGAGACATCAGCAAACTCAAGGACAGCAGCTACAGCCCTTTCTGTGTGGCAAATGGAAGCAGAAAGCAGATTGATAAGAATGATTCTGTCACTCTGGGACTGCTCTCGATCAACATAACCAGTGCTTGAAAAACCACGAGCAGCTGGATGATTGGAGGCTGGAGATGTCACCCCTCCACCTCTTCATCCCTCCATCCCCCTCTGACCCCACACCGTCTGTGGGGCATCCTGCAAGTGGGGCTTGCCTGCGACTTGGGTCAGACAGGGCTGATGTCCCCATGTCACTTCCAGGCCCTTGAGAGTGTCCAGGGGGGCTGTTTTAGCTGATTTTAGTATAGGAAAGCTGCATGTTAACCAACATCTTTCCTACCAGTCTCCAACAGTCTGTCTGAAACACTGAAGAGTCTAGCAATAGTTGATTTTTTTTGCTTCTCTGACTAAAAAGGGCAATAAAAAGGAAATTAATCTCAGCTTGACCTAAAATAAATCTTCTATTTTAATTTATTGAGGGAAAAAAAGTCAAATTTCTTTGATTCAACAATAACAAGAAAAGAGAACTATTTCTCCTTGTTTTCTCCTGTTTGGGATTGTCAATGTTAACCTCTTTTTCAGAAAGCTAAAGCACCATAGACAATCATATAATTCTGAAACCAAAATCCAGAAGCATAGTCACACACTTATCTCTTCACTAGTCTTTCCCAGATTGAACAGGCCAAAACTCCCCAACAAATGCAACCCAAATTTATTGTGGTTTTAAYTCCACAGACCCATCTCCTGTGTGACCCCAAAAGGTTCTCTTTCTCATTTTTATTTTCTGGCCAGTGAAGTACTCTACAAAACAAAAATTAACTCAGTTCCAATATTGGTCTCTTATGACATTATGCACGTAGCAGCAATGGAGAAAAATCTCATGAGACAAACTCCAACATTGTACTTAGAGCCAACAGTACTGGCTATCTCCAGAGAATAGGAGATATGAGCCAGCAGTGTGCCCAGGTGGCCAAGAAGGCCAATGGCATCCTGGCCTGTATCAGAAATAGTGTGGCCAGCAGGACTAGGGAAGTGAT